>JARJCP010000020.1:600000-808648 GCA_029281795.1 Mycena crocata
GTCACGATGGAATCTGCCACGGCAAGGTAGAAGGAGTTTGACCGCTCGCGGAAAAAGAGCAGCGTGCCGGCGAGGATCGCGAGGACAGCGAGCGAAAAGACGACCGGAAAGACCCAAGAGACGCGTTTTTTTCTGCGGTCGAGGAGCTGGATGTTGATTAAGACCGGCTCGTGCCTGTGCTGCACAACGGTGCGCGATACGGCTAGGAAGAAGAGGACAATAGTTGCGAGAGGAACCATGAAGAAAAGAGAGGGAGGTATCGCTTGAAGACGGGTGATGTACACACTGGCGGCGACGGGAGAGGACATGACGGGCCAGTGGGTGACAAGTGGGAGCGGAGAACGGGTTATATAGACGGGTTAAAAAAGGACGTACAGTCAGAGACGCGTCAAGATTAGAAACGGAAACTGGACGGGCCCGTAATTACTAAATAAAACGTATAGCAGAAGTCGAAGCCGCACTTAGGCACAATCACTCTTCTCACCTCCGTCGCTACTGCACCCCTAGGCCATAGTCTGAGTTTTCGCCTCAATTTACGCCGCATAATGCACGCCATTTAGCTGTGATAGTCTTTTAGCGCCTCCAAGAATAAAACGTTTAATGCAATAAAACCCCGGAGGCATATAGGTCTGCGTCATGTGGCTGCTGGCGGTACACGCTGTCGGACGCCCATTTCTAGTTGGGATGGAACGCGCGCGTCTTTACCTTTCTTGTCGGAGGGAGATTTTGCTCCACCCAACAACCATCCTGACTTCCTGGGCCTAGTTGACAGAGGAGATTCTGCACATCCCGTATTCTCCGCCCGAATCCTAGGCACCTTCAATAATGTCTGCCAGTTTCCAGCGCAACGTAGTGACAGTGAATGCGGATCCCATATTTCCAGGCCAGATGTCGCGAGCTTAATAAGAGTGGGAGAGAACCGCGGATTAATTTCTCCCTTCACGGTGCAATATCCGCTGTGCTGTGCGGTGAGAGCCAAGAGGTTGATTGATACTCGAAGGAGGTTCCAGCCAAACATGTGCAACCGGGCCTTGTCTTATCTTTGCCGTCAAAGAATCCTGCATATCTCCTAGTCTCAAACCAAAACCGTCCACCTCTCACGTTAGTGATGTGGGGTTTAATATGAACCTAGCATATCTCCAGCTACTTACCGTCGTGCGCTAATAGAAGCGCTTCCCCTCTCGCTTCAAGCATGGAACAGAATTGTACTCGAGGCCATGATCGGAACACGCAACACGTCTCTCTCGACTGAATCGCCAAAATTTGTTCTACTTGAACTTGAAGTAACGCCGCACTCTTCTCAACTTTCGTCTATCCAGGCACACAATCGGAAGGTCGATACTCACAGACCGCGATTGCCTGTTCCCTAACAGTAAACTTTCAGCTATCCCAGCAGTGAGCCTTTTCTGTTAGCCTAAAACTCAGCCTTTTTAAATACTGTCCAAATGGTCTTGCTCCTTGACTCAAATCAAGCTCTTCAACTCATAGTAATGCATAATTTTCTACCCCTATAACCCTCAACTACCTCAATAGTTGTTCAGACCGCAAATTATCGGTCAAAGACCTCTGGAACAGTGACCGCTGAATTCAAGAATACTAGTAAGAGCGTCATTATCAATATCTCACCTCGAAAACCCAACCGCTAAACATCCGTAGACCCTTTCAATTGCCACGGAGTTTCTGACATCCACACGTTTCTGATCAAACTGAGATTTATCCGACGAAATCTCCCTCCGCTATTTGGTGCCTCGCCGGATTAGTCGCATGAATGGATAGCATCGCCTCGTCGCTCTCCTTGTCTGACCCAATCTCCTTGTTCCTGAATGATTTTCAATATTTTGCGCCTCTTTACCGACCCAATCGCTGTCTCAGTCTGTCTCACTACCCCTCCGGCCATAAAAATACATTCCACGACAAATCTCAACGGATGGTTGAACGAAATACCCCAAGAGTATATAAGAAGTAACGCACTGCTGGGTTGCTTCACTCAAGTCCAGTCTTCCCCTCTGAAAGTAACATGATGTCGACCATTCCCCGACTCCCCGTTGAACTCATGGAGAACATCATCTCTGCTGCCTGGCACTTGCCGTTGTCTGTCAAGGAGCGCTTTACGCTCATGCGATCCTGCATGTTCGTAAATTCTACCTGGGCCGATATATTCGACCTCATATCGTCCCGCGATGTCTACATCCCCTCACCGGCGTTTTGTGACCACTTCCTACAACGCTTCGGTGCACCATTGCCCAAGGGTCCTGAACCGTCACTCAGCCCCAAGGTTCCTAAATCGTCGCTCATGCGTATTCCGCGCGTCTTCCGACAGCCGTCTAAAATTATCTCGCGGTCCACCACCATCTCGCCTAAAATCATCTCGCGGTCCACCATCATCTCTTCTAAAATCATCTCGCGCAACCTCGCGTGCCAGTCCATCACCATACAAATTGCCAATGTCCATGGCCGTCCCTATGAAAATGGCCGCATGGACGTACCAATGGGTGCTGTTCTCGACGAGCTCCTCGAAAATTTGGAAGCGTTCTCACTCGCTCCGAACCTTCGCTGTTTTTCCGTCGCATATTTTGATGCAGGATTCTACGACATCTTCTACCGCCATGCACTCGCGGCGCTTTCATCTCAAATAACGCATCTCGAGCTGCGCTATTTGTTCAGCGCCGAGACACCCGGCTGGCTTGTTAAGTCGCTGCAAGAGAAAGAGGAACAGCACAGGAATGCTGTATGGAATGCGCCAAGCGTAACAAATCTTCTTGTCAGTGGGGCTGGGGAGAGGACGATCAAAGCCCTTGCGCGGACGTGTCCAAATGCCCGAGTGACATGTCAGTAATATGGATCTTGAAGATTGTATTGGTGTACATATACCTTTGTTTCCGCAGTCGGACGGTCCGGACGACATCCGGAATGTTCAAAGCATGCACCAAAACACTGTATTGATCAATGAATGGAGCGCTCCTTCTCAAACTTGTTGCTCTCAGGAAGCCGTGAATTATAATCGTCAGACCATCCGCACACTTCTGTGGATGGTACCTCGTCAGTAGGCAGTGAGGCGCCAGGGCGGACCTGAGTAGAAGATCAATCAATCAATCAAATCTCCATTATAGTGCTTGCGGGCCCCTTGGGGCCCATGTAGCACTTTGCGTATGTACATTTGACTACTCTAGCGATCGCGGAGTGGGGCTGGAGCGGGCGCATGGGGAATGTAGGTATGCTCGGGAGCGGCTATGATGGTGAGGGATGAGGGTTGAGTACGGGGGAGGTGTCTTAGCTGGGAGTCAAGTAAGATAAAACAGAGTCAACCGTGACTTAACTCAGAGATACAGGGAGCCAGAACTTTTGCCCATCTAGGTTTGGCCTGCTGCTTTATGTCGGGGATTGGAAGTAGATTAAACCGAGGTCAGTAAGACTTCCAACTTGAACATGCCGCTTCTGCCGTGTTCGCGGCACGAAGTTTACTGATGTGCCGAGGTTTGCCGAGACCCCCCAAAAATATTCCTTCCTTCAGTTTTGTAGCAAGAAAGGCAGCTGGGATCTCTTTTCCACCAAATTGTAATGCCTGTGGACACGGAGCTTGGAATAAATGGAACGATCTCGAAACAAATAGCGGCGAAGAACTTCCGGACGATTCTTGACGCGCCATCGGATATCTTTTGACCGGAACCACATTCCACGCCAACCGCGCGCTCCCCGACGCGCTCCAGGCCTCATCTCGCATGCAACGCCGCCGCGGAGCACGGAATGCCGCGCGCTACCAGTGCAAGAAGGTGCAGTCTCGGGTTGCATCACGAACCCGCCATTTAGACTTCATATCCGCTTTGATGGCAAGTAATGGCTCAGCTCAGTGACTTCCTGCCTGCCAGAAAAAATCCCAACGACAGCTCGACCTCGATGCGTCGAGGATTCCTCCTCAGCCGCAAGCGCGATGTCGTTCACGCGCCGTACCCCACGAGGAACAAGAAACCCGACCGCGACGATCGCCCGCTTTGCAGACTTACGCACCCGGATGGCGATGTGGTCGCACCGCGCAGAACCGATGCGCGCTCGTACACTGTTGACGAACTGAAGAAGTGGGGGAAACATGTCCGGCTGACCGATGATCCCTGCATGACGGCCCGCGTCGACCTCTGCGATCTTGGTCGGGACCAGCAGCTTGTATTCCGCAACATCAAGATCGGGGCCGTCGAAATCAGCACCCTCCTCGACTGCGCCGTGTTGAACCTCTTGCCGACGCGTTTTTCGCCACTCCCGATCCCGCTCGAGAACGCGATAGAGTTCCGTACGGCTGGGGCGAAGGGGATCGGCGCGTTCGCGACCCAGGCTCTGCGCGCGGCGGCACTGATCCACGTCGAGTACCCCACCGCGGTGACGCAGAACACAATTGTCTTGAACGCCGGCATGACCATGGCGGAGACCTATCGCGAGCTGATCAACCGCGTCCCTGAGAGAACGCGATCGACCCTTTTGCACTTGAACAACTCGCAACCGCCGGAAATGTGTGGCTTAGAGGAGGGAATACTGCGAAGCAACTCCGTGGGCATCGCCTTACGCACTCCTTCTGTCCCCGGCTCTGTGGCTATGGGACACAACGCTATTTTTCTCGAAACTAGTCGAATCAATCACAGGTATAATTTAATTACTACCTCACGCCTCCCAAATTTAATCTCTGTTTGTAGCTGCTCCCCGAACGTCATCCACCGCTTCGACCCCGAGTCGTTCGCGCTGTTAGTTCACACAATCTGTCCAATAGCCAAGGGCGAAGAGCTCGTCTACTCATACATTGATCTGACGACGACGCTGACACGCGAGGCGCGGCGCTCCCTATTGCACGATCTGTGCCACTTCGAGTGTTTGTGCGATCGCTGCGCACTTCCCGACGCGTCCGCCATCCGGGAGAGTGACGAACGCCGGCAGCGAATCGGCGACACGACGCGCGAGGCGATCCTTGGGCCAATCATGGCCTGGTCGCGTGGCAAGGAGCGCAGTGACCTGGGCAAGGTGATCGCGTTCCATCTCGCAGCGTTCGAGGATATGCGCAGGGAGGGGCTGTACCACTACCCGTACCTGCTGCACATCTCGATGCTCGCGATCTGCTTTGCTGCGTTGAAGGACGTGCGGAGCTTTCGGTCGTGGATGGGAAGGGCACGGGACGTGGCTGTTGTGAACCACGCGACGGCCGCGGCAATCGATATGCTGAAGTACATTGTGTATCCTGAGGATTTCTGTTATTGGGGCTGGTGTCCTGCAGCAAGGTGCGTGTAATGTCTGCCTAGGCGCCAAAAAGTCGCTGAGCCTTTCCTACAGTGACTAGTCATTTCTCGCCCTTTTCTTGCAGATCGATCTCGATCCACGCTCGCCTTTCGCGTCGAAACGCCTTCGCTCACTGTATTGGAAACAGTGCTTCCACCCACCCGGATACAAATGTGGGACAATCTTCAGCATCGTCGACATTGGTCGTCGAAGCGTGATCTGAAACGAGAATTTACGCCACCGTGCTGCTGTTTGAAATTTGAATACGCGCGAGGACGCAGAGCACATCGCGCGGGTGCTGTGATTCATGTCGAATTTTTGCCGCTGTACTTGCGACATGAAATTTATTCTGACTTTCGAATGTTGGACTAGACGCTTCTGGAAATTGTTAAATACTGACATCAACTACGCAACGCACTTCATGAAAGCTACGCCGCAGTGTCGACGTGTTCTCGCTAATCAATGCTGCGCAGAAATACAGGTCCTCGACAGTCACATTAAGCAAGATGAACAATAACATAAAATCGTGTATACAAGTCCATGGTCCATGAGGCGCTCAAGTGCAGGCACCTTCCTCGATGACACGTCCGCAGCGGCCACACTTTACTCTGCGATCGAGTAGACAGAGACCCACGCCGAGGGGGAACCAGAACACGGCTGCGAGTATGCCTGCGGAGGGAATATGAGACAGTGAAGCGAGCCCGAAGCGAGGATAATGCGGACCTAGCAGACCGTAGTTCGTGTGCGGAATGTGTTCCCCCGCCTGTAGGCAGATCATCTCGGGGTGAGTCGGGGGCAGCAGGGAGGCAACATGCTCCCCGGTGAGCGGGTTATTGTAGTGGTACACTACGGGGTTCTGGGAGAACGACGGGCCCGCGTGCGCAACGTAGGAAGGACCCACATCCATGGTTGGGGGGGTCTTGACATCCTTCGCCGGTGCTGAGGAAACGGATCCTTGTGAGCCAACTGAGCACCCTAACAAGTCCAATCGGGCCTACCGGTGGTACGGTTCTCGTCGTAGGCAGGAGGGCTATCGTTAATATTGTTTGACTGCAGGGGACGGGGTCAGAGAGGGAGGAAACAGGTGGGAAATGATACTCGCCATGACTGTGTGGTAGGAGAGAGACCTCTAGGGACCTGCGGAGCTGATTAAATATAGCTGCGCCGGCCCGATGCAGTACTAGTGGCAGTGCGTTGTTGACCCATGTTGGGTCATTCCCCATTTGGCGATTCTAGAGCTCGAAATTTTCCTCTCCCTATCTCTTTCCCTTCAAAAATGGCCAACGCTGGACCCTCGACGAACAACCACCATGTCGTGACCGTCGCAGAGTCTGCCCATGACATGACCTCCAGAGACTAGTTGCGCGCTTATGCATTCCGTCAGCCCAAGAATAATCTGATTTCTTGTGTTCTGCGATATTATAGCTATGCCGACTCGTATGCCCACTTTGGTGTGTAAAAAAACAGCACCTCTGTCTGCACGGGGCTCATTGCTCTTCCAAGGCATTCACGAGGAGATGTTGAAGGACTCCGTCCGGACAGGTTCTTACCGTTCCGCGATCGTCAACAATGGCCATCTCTTCAAGGGCAAAACTGTCCTCGATGTTGGCTGTGGTACCGGTATCCTCAGCATGTTTGCCGCCAAGGCTGGCGCAAAGCATGTCGTTGGGGTCCGTTCTTTTCTTTCTTTGCAATTCGAAAAACTCATCGCGTACAGATCGATATGTCCAACATCATCGATCAGGCGCAAAAGATCATCGAGGCGAATGGTTTCAAAGACAGTAAGGCTCTTGGACCTCCCGTGAACACTGCTTAATTTTTGCCACCGGCCGCAGCCATCACGCTCGTCAAGGGCAAGCTGGAAGAGTCTGAGCTTCCATTCCAGGAGTTTGATATTATCATTTCCGAATGGATGGGCTACTTCCTGCTGTACGAGTCCATGCTCGACACCGTGCTCCTTGCCCGGGACAAATACCTCAAAAAGGGCGGTCTCATATTCCCCGACACGGCGACGCTGTACATCGCCGCGATCGAGGACCAGGACTACAAAGAAGAAAAGATTAACTGTGCGTGGTCTCTTTTCTTTGACTTGACTAGCTTTCAAACTCTTTCAGTCTGGGACAACGTGTACGGTTTTGATTACTCGTGCATCAAAGACATCGCATTGCGCGAGCCTTTGGTAGATACCGTCGATTTAAAGGCGGTGGTCACAGATCCGTGCATGATCAAGGTATCTACGCCTCCTGTTCGTGTGACTGCCGTGCTTATCGACCTCAGCACATTGATCTCCTGACAGCCAAGAAGGAAGACCTCACATTCGAGGCTGCCTTCTCGCTGACTGCTACTCGGGATGACTATGTCCACGCGTTCCTCGCATGGTTCGACATCTCCTTCGAGTGCACCCACAAAAAGGTCAAGTTCTCGACTGGCCCACATGCCCAGTACACCCACTGGAAGCAGACCGTCTTCTACACCCCGACAACACTTACGTTGTCCAAGGGGCAAACCGTCACTGGGCACCTCACCTGCGCGCCCAACGAGCGGAATAACCGCGACCTCGACATTGTCATCAAACACAAGACCGGTGAGGAGGAAGAGACGACGGTCCAGTACAAAATGTACGTGCCGTTCTTTGCACTTTGGTTTATTTCTTTTTTTCGCTCCGGGTTACTGCCTCAATGAGTTTTCTCGTGTTACTCCCTCAAAAGATAAAGGTGGGAATCGATGCTAACTAACTCCTTTCTAGGTCTTGATTTCCTTTCCACTCTCCCTCCTTCTCCCCTCCTCCGTTCATCCGTTTTACTTATTTTAATGTCCTTGCCCTCCCGGCAGGTATTAATTTGGAGCGCCTACGCCTCCAACCACATTTGATGAAGACCGACCTCCGATCGCTGTGTTGTCCCTCCCGATCTCCATCTACTTACCTACATCTTGTTTCATCTGGTCGAACGCATGTATCGTTACGCGGCGGTTGTTTAAACCCACGTAGAGTCCGCACGCACTGCACATTGCAATGATTATCTGGGAGTACATAACATACATACTAAGGTATTAGAAGCTGTAATGTATCATGTGCCATGTCTAAGGCCTGCCCGACTCGCGCGAGTTCACCCTTTGACCACAAACGCGCCGGCAAAACACACGAGCAGCGAGCAAAAGACAAACATGCGCATCTCCTCCCCAGCCGCTGAGCTTTCGAGCAGGATGCCCGCCACTCCGCCCAACCCTGTGCCACGCCTCCCTGGCGCGCTCGGCGGCCGCAAGTCGATCGTGTACCGTTTCACGCGTCGCGTCGCGCCGAGGCCCCACGGCCACAGCGTTGTGTTGTTCTCGCGCACCCGAAGTAGTTCGGGCAGCCCATGCGCGTCGCACACGAGCTCGAACGCAGCGCTCGCCTTTTTCGTGCGCGGAAACGGAGAGAAAGGCTTGCGAGGGAGCGCGTGGGGGTATGACGACGGCACGAATGTGAGCGTGAAGTCGCGGAGGCGGGGGTTCGAGCGGGCGATCCGCGCACCAGCGGCAGCGAGGGAGAGGTCGCCGGCGGGGACGAGAGTAAGGGCGAGCGAGCGGAGGCGGCGGAAGGCGGGAAGCGCTTTCGCGAAGGCGTCCTATGTGGAGGATAAATATATTGCGTGAGGAGTTACGGGCAAGCAGGCGTACCAGCTGGAAGGATGTCTTGCGGATGCAGCTCAGCTCAAGGGTCTCCAGGTGCGGGCAGGAGGAAACGAGGGCGCGGAGAATGCTACTGCTGTCATAGGGCGAATGGAGCATGAAGGATATGTTAAGCTCAGTGAGCGACGTTAGTTGCTGGAGAACGGATGATATTGTCATGGTCGTTACATCCCGGGACCATACAGGATCGCGAAACGTTAGTGATTTAAGGGAAGAGTATGAGTGAGAGAGCGCTTGGAGTTGTGAAAGAGTGCCGGAAAACGACGCGAGTTTGAGCGCGTCGCGGTCTAATGTGCTGAGTTGGCTCGAATCGAAGTTGTGTCGAGAAAGGCCGAGACTCTGGAGCTCGGTGTGGGCTTCGAGGAAGGTAATGAAGGGACACTTGGCGGCAGGCGACGACGCATCAAGATTCCAGTCGATGGAGATATCACCCAAGGCCAGCTTTTGGAGATTTGGCCATCGTCCATCGACAAGACAACGGGCATCAGCGGGGAACGACGAATAGCCTTCTATGACCAGTTCTTCGAGATTGGGACAACGCTTGAAAAGCATGTCCCAGAGCTTCTTACTGGGCGGCCGTTCCTCTACAGGAAGTCAGCAGCGGGCGGAGTACGCACATTTACGGCATACCGTCTAACAGCGACTCGTTGTTATTTTCATAGAATCCAGGAGCTAGATATATGGAGAACCCGAGGAGATCGGTAAAATTGAATAGCTGAGTAAAATTTAGGCACTGCCTCGCGTGTAGGGTGAGCGAACACACATGGCTGCTTGATGGAAAGTAGGCACCAATGCTGGTGCTGAGGTATCGCAATCGGGGGCAGCTAAGCGATGATTAGATATAGAAACAAAAAATGCAAGAATCGACTCAACCACATGCGCAAAGCCAGCCACATCTCCTCGTGGTAGGCTGTGAGTTCAAGGTCAAAACATCGAATGACTGAAAAACTTTCAAATTGTTCACCAATCTCGTCGTCGCACCAGGTAAATTTGCTGAGCGCGTCGAGACATCTGGAAGCAGCTATCTCCGCGACGGCAGCCGACGCCGCCCTGCTATTTAGGACCGACTGGTCTGACTGGTCGTGATAATTGTTCGACCGAGAACGACGGATGATAAGTTCCCGGACATGTCGGGCGATGTCCGTACGCCGTTTGAGCATGGCAAGAGTCGATGAACATTGCTGAGTCGAGGTGAGTACGACAGACTGGTATAGTGCAGGGGCGATGTCAGAGAAGAAGGATTTAGACTGTGGGCGTGTGCCTATTAAACAGTTGAAGTCAAGTTGATCCGTAAGCACTGACTGTCAGACAAAGACTGAGCAGATCGGAACGGCAGTCGAGATAGCCTGCGATCTCGAGCAGCAGGTCTCCGGGCGTAGAGCCAAAGGACGCGATGCGGACGGTGGTAGTAGACGGAGCCATGATGGCAGAAGGCAAGAGGTGGATCCGGGTGGGCAGATTTCCGCGTCGGACATCGGAGCCCATCTTATCTCCAGCCGAAATCAGATAAGATTGAAATAATCAGATTAGATTTGACGATCAAAATGCAGAGGAAATTACTATTGATCGCAACGTCCGAAATGCACAAATTGAAATTTCGTAAGTAGTCTCAGTCTTCACTCAATCCTCCGGAGTTTTGTGATATTTACCTCTATGCCTATCTAAAATAACTATTATGGTAAGGCACGAAGAGGAAGGAATAGAATGTTGACCAGTGGCGCAAACTTCAAAGTCCGACGACGCGATGGCCGACGACAATCGCCGTCGCAGTGCCGTTACATACTACATAGGCCTAATCCCGGCTCTTCAATTGTTACTAGGACTCACGGGAACCCTCACTCGCATCCAACCACGATCTTGATTCTCGACACGGAGAGCAAGAGGAATTTGACTGGCAAGCTGAAACATGAACTGGACAATATACATATTTATCTGGGCCGAAACTTGAAAGGCTTTGCCAGTTCGGACCCACTACCCAAGTTACTGATCTATTTTTTTTTTGCAACGTTCTCTATATCGAAACGGCAAGGTATTTTAACCTACTATCTTCAGCTGTGATGCTTACTTGCTTTCAAGTCATACAATACTTACTGTTGCCAGGTTCATTGCCCAAAGTCGCCTTATCCGTTGATTTGGCGGTTTTCATGCCCAAAATGTTCAATTCGTGCCTCGAAGCAATTCATTGCCCTCTTCTCATGACCGGTAAGAAAGGTCTGAAGAGACCCCACCACAGTAAAATCCATGTCTTATAGTCACTGCGGTGATCTGAAAGTGTTCCTAGAAGGAAAACCCGACAGGAGTGCGTCAGTGGCCTCCCATGCAGAACTTCCCAAGCGTTCCCCAAAAGGGAGATCCTGCAGATTTTCGTTCCAATCTCCTTCCACAAACGGCCTACGCGTTCACGGTAGCATTCCTGGGGAAAACCCGGGCACAGTTTCCTACCAGGAGTTCTTGGGTTTTCCCTACTTTTGTGCGCCAAATTGGGAAGTTCCCTCAGGGAAAACGTGGCGGAATTCGGGCTGCGTTCATTGTTCCGTTTCCTTTGATGAAAGTGCCAGGTCTTCCAGCAAGCAAAAACAAAGGAAATGGTGCAGGATTTCCCACTTCGGGAAGTCCTTGGACATTCCAAGTTGGAGGCCAATGACGCCTTCCTTTCGGATGTTCCCTGAAGGAACACTTGTCCATCACCGCAGTGAGTATCACTGCAAAAAAAAAAAAAACCGCCCGAAACTTTCGTTCAACGTCCGGCCGAATTCCTTACACTCTTGTGTACATAGTATCGTATCACACGGCCTGGGGGTCGTTCATAATGATGTTCGAGTCAAAATGTCAGTCATCTGTGGCCGTTAGCGATCCCTCCTGTTCCAGTCTGAATCCAGTGTATCCCCGGCAACATCATCATGTTGGGGTACCCAAGCCTCAACTGGAGATGTCATGAATGCGTTGGGGATCCCGTAAAGATCGGTCAGTATACGTGTGAACCATAGTTCCCAACTCCCCAAAACTCTACCCATCAATGTGACTCTCCACCAGAAATTGGAGGGGATGATGGGTACGAATCGACAGTTGATAGCTTCAGATCATGCGCCGAAACAACCCGAATGACGTCCAAGTGAGAAAGAGTCTCCGAATATCCGTCCTCCCCGACATTCCTGTCCGCGAAATCTTTGAAAGTTTTGAGCACATTTTGCCACACTTTTGCGTCTGGTCTTATTCGACACAGCTCTACAATGGGAGGGAGCCAGTGTCCACTAACTTCGAAGAGCCACCATCGTCTTGATGCTACGATGCTGCATAGCGTGTCGAAAAAATCCGACTGGAAAAGCACGTCGAATTGATCTTCAAGGGTGGGATGAGATTTCCCTGCTACCTTGTACTCGTTCGTAGTACTTCCGATGAATGCACACATGGTGCGCAGGCTGTCGATCTGCAGGCGTCGACTATCTACCGCGCCTGCTCTGGCCGCTCTGACAACAGCATCAATTCCATCACCGTCGACGAAGGCTTGCGACACTGCCAAAGAGCATCGCGAAAGGAGAACTTCCAGAAGACGCACTGCCCAGTTGGTTATGTCCGGATGAGAAGTGGTCTGTAATGTTTCTACGAGTGTGGTAACAAAGACGGCTTGCTGCGATTCCGCGAGGTATGCCGGGGGGAAGAGCAGATGAAGAACGTCCGCAAGAATGCTGTCTGGCACTGGATGGATATTGTGAGGATACGAAGGACGGATCTGTGCTGTTACAAACCAATTCCTTGCGCAATTCTTCCGTCGGCGTAGAGTTTCGACAAGCTCGATCTAGCGACGGTCTTCAGTGGTTGGGGGAACCGCTCCGATTGAGCAACTATAGGACACGCAAGTCGGGCCAGCTCTGCGCCTACTATGTCTAATAGGGAATCTTGAACTCCAAAGCGAGCAGGGGTCTCAGCGATAACAGAGAGAGCCTGAATCATGAGTTCGCAGTACTCAGCACGACGTTTTTCCTCGCTCATATACAAGCCCAAGTCGATAGCTCCACCACATGTTACGATATATAGCGCCAGCGCGGCGGCACTGCGAACTGGGGAGTTGGGCAGGTCTTCAGTGAGATGAAGCATGCGTAAGAAGACGGGAACGGCGCGGGTGGCCGTGTCTTCGATCACCGCAACTGCCATCTCCCATCGCACAAGGCATTCACTGATGCTGTCGAGAATGCAACATTGGGTAGCCTGCGAGAGTTGTATTTCACCCGCGCTGCATCGTCCGAGATATCCGAGCAGCTCCCACTGCGAGATGTGTGAATCGAAAGACGACAAAGCCACTGCACATGATGCAATCGCCGCTGCATCTGGGTGGGTGTTTAAGTCTTGTAACATCCAGAGTGGCTCGACGATGTCGAAAGGCCACTGCTCAGCAGTGCCACGTGTCAATTTCATCCACGCGCGACAATACAGCTCGGCACTGTCAGGATCGACCAGATGCCATTGCAGATCCACTGTGGTGTCCTTGTGGAAGCAACTCTGGAAGCCCTGCTCGATTAGTGGAAGGGCACCAGCATCCCGGAGGATACGCAGAGCGGAAAAGTCGCGAGGCAACCCGGCGATGGCGTGCAGGGCAACGGAAACCACCTCCTGATCTGTGGATTTATTAAACAGCCATGAGAGAGCCGTCGCATCAACAATGTCCTCGAATGTCGCTGCATATGTTCTAGGACACATTTAAAGCGAAACCACGAATACTGATAGAGTGGCGTACCTGGCGTCATAGTCAGTTTTTGGAGGTTCATGAACGAGTTTTCTGCCGCGGGAATACGCCGTGATACGTGTAGGATTGGGAGGAGAAAGATCTGGAGACATCCACATCCGCAGCTGATCCGTGATAGGGTGCTGGTAAGGACAATCCGGATAAAATAACGGTATAGCAATCGATGCGAAGTAGAAAATGTATGCAAAGGCGACAATAATCCAAGTCGCAAGAGTAATCGCAAGGTCAACCGACCAGAGCAGAACCACTAGTCCGGCGAAAAATAACAGAAGCGCGATATGTAGCAAGAGTGGAAGCGCGTTGATTATTCCCGGTACATGCCACGCCTCCAAATGCATGAACCGCGCTTGACGTTGGCGCGCGCGATGCCGTAGGGATCCGGAGACGTTGGGGAGATATGCCTGGAGCCATTGCTTCGCGAGCATCGATATCAGAGCGGTGGAGAGGCTACAAGCCAATGCGGAAAACCAAAGCCCATTAACCCAGTGTATTTCACGAGTAGTGGATTCCCGTCCGGTCGATATTGACGAAAGGTTTGTGGTATTGAACTGCAGAGCCATGAACTGGATGAGAAGTTCATTGGTGGTGTCCGCAGCATCAGGAAGCATGAGTTGATACGACTGGATGATAAATGTCGTGAGGACTGCCGAGAAGAGACCAGTCTTGTTTGGATTATGATCAGAAACCTCGCCATTGGCTTTGAAAACTCACGAAAACTTTGCACGGGCAAGTTCAATGGGGTTGTGTAAACATTTGAGGATCTCTCACCGAGTAAAACGTCGATACTCCGAGACCAACCATCTGTCATGAGAGCGTCGGATTTTTCAGCTTGTTCCGTGTATACACGCCATACACGCGCATTTTCGGATGTCTCCTCGCCCTTTTCGTCCCTTATACCATCCTTTTCAGATTTAATCGGGGGTCCTACAGGGACTTTCGTGCTGTCTGAGGTCGGACCCTAACACGTTGAAAATTGAATTTGATTGTCGTTATGACTCATCGGAGCAGACTTACATTAGTCGACGGCGCACGGTGCCCCCCGAAGACAACTTCTACAGTCCTGCCAGGTCTGGCTCTTGATTGGGAACGCGAGATGGGGACTTCCAAGCTGTCCTGGTACGCAAAACGCGGCTGCTTGTAGCGGCTCGCGACAGGGGTGGGCGCACGCGAGGCGACG
Organism: Mycena crocata; assembly: GCA_029281795.1. Classification (NCBI taxonomy): domain Eukaryota; kingdom Fungi; phylum Basidiomycota; class Agaricomycetes; order Agaricales; family Mycenaceae; genus Mycena; species Mycena crocata. Next base: position 614,844 of record JARJCP010000020.1, read on the forward strand.
GGACTTTGAAAAGAGCTGCGCTGCATACGGGCTCCTCTTTGGCCAGTCCCTGACATTGACGTCGGTGGATATCATGGCCGGGTCCATTTCAAACCCCGAGATCTTCCAGCATCAATCAGAAGGACGAGGAAGGAACGGCTCTGGGATCCCCAAAACATTCGCCGTAGAATATTTGTCGAAAGGAGTCGAAGCGGATTGGGTGTAAATCAAAGTTGTAATGGACGCGAATATCCCATTGCGCAGTCAAGCTAGTCAAGGTGTGAGGGGGATGTTTGTTGGGGTGGGAATCCAAGGCCGTCTAAGGCTGATCGAAACAGTCGTAAATACTACTTGCTTAACCTTTCTCACCAGGTTTCTTCTTTACGTGTTATCATGAGCTCGTCGTCGTCGACGGCGACGGGGAATGATTCCCGTTCGTCTTCGCCACATACTCCGGAGCCCTCAGACTCGCTGGATCCCGTAGCCATTCAAAGCGACTTCGACTTGGGGGCATGGTACCAGTCGGATGCTGAAAATCTCTTGTCGCCCCAATCCTCGTGGCAGCTCGACTCTGTGCTTCAAATGAACCCGCAGAAGTATGAGGAGGACGAGCCGATTCTGCTCCTCGATGACCTGATCCAGCAAAACGCGTATGACGAGTGCGCGGCTCTCCATACTCTTTGCCAATCTATATCTCATACCGTTACAGCTCTCCTTCCTCCATTTTCAACTCACCAGAATCACCGCCAAAAATTGACCTGGCTCTTAACCAATCGGCCCTGGCGCCCCCCAATCCCCCGAGCTTTCAGCCAAACAGTCTTTTTACTGCGAGTCGCGTAACCGCCACGAAAGTTGTACCGCCTCCTACCTCTCTTCCCCGAAGACATGATCCTTCGACGAGCCTCAAGGTCGTCTATCCGCCCAAAGAGTCATGTTACAAGTACGGTTCTACGTCGCCCACCCTGACCATCCCACTGACATAACTCCTTAGTCTTGCTATAATGTTTCCCAGTTTACCCGAAGCAGGCACAAAGTCTCGCGTCGAGACTCAAGTTCGCGTCACCGTCGACTTGGCTGACTCAAGCTCATCTTCTGATCCTTCCAAGTATGATCGAGTGGGCTCTTGGAAGTGGTTGCAGCTGCCCCGCGGCACCGCTACCAAGCGGAGAACACGCAAACAGGGCAAGATTGGTATGTTGGCAGTCTGCGTAGCATACGTTGCTCGTTCTAAGACAGTAGAACAGACCCAGATCCCCAGGACACTCTTCATCTTACGGCGACGGTGACTTGTGCGTCCGCTCCTTACAGCCGCGTCTACAGCTGCACGAGTTGCCAAACCCGGGAGGTAAGACTCCGCTACTGTCTTGTTTTCTCCAGTCTCATCTATGGGATATAGGCCAAACGGGTCGCAAAGAAGTTGGCTGCTCGGGTACGGCCTGCACGTTCCGACTCGGATTCCGGCGATGATCCTGCGACAAAAATGTCAAAGGGGAAACAGCACGAAGACACCACCAGTATCATCCAATTTAACTGCCCGGAGGTCCAAGACTTCTCGAGCGGCTCGGTCGTGCTTCCCTTGCGAATAACTTGTTACTGTCGGCATCATCGGGAGAAAGTCGGCTTTCACGTCCATCTTGTCATGATGGACCACAGTGGGCGTATTGTTGGGACCGGGATCTCGAAGCCCATCATGATCACAGATGACCACAAAACACCGGCAGCCAAAAATTCCGATGTGGTGACTGCAGCATCTGCTATGGATTTCGAATGGTCGAGAGAGGGAACGATAAAAACAGAACCAAGCCTTGACGCCCGTGCACCGTCCAAGCGCAAGAAAGACGTTGCAGCCTCTGCTAGTGCTAAGAAACGAGCAAAGCCCTACGATGTTGCGTCGAAGCCTGGCAAGCGGTCGCGTGAAGCTAGCGTAGCTGACAGCCATCCTTCCCCCTCGAGCTCTTATGCAGAGACGAGGTCTCCCACACCCAATCTTGTCGTACAAGCAGTCCCGCCACTACAATCTTCATCGCTGGAATCCGACTCATCCGGCGATGCTCCCGCCACTCCTCCCGACTATCCCGACATTCCTATGCCAGCAGTGGAGACTCAACAAGAGTCTGTTCCCTGTCCTTCTTTCTCTGCTACCGTACCTGCTGCTATCATGCAGCACGCCTTACCATTCGTTTTTTCGATGCTACACAACCCACACAAACTCACACTCTTCCCCTTCCTACCATACACCGCCTCATTCCCAACACCGGCCCTACTCATGGCGGAACGGAGGTTACTATTCTTGGTGCCAATTTCCATCCATCCCTCCAACTCGATTGTGTCTTTGGCGATGTTGTTGCTGGATCAACACAGCGATGGAGTGATAATACTCTTGTGTGTATTTTGCCCCCACGAGCGACAGCTGGTGTCGTCGCAGTGTGGTTCAACAACTTCAAAGTCGACGAGACATCCGGTTCTTCGACCTCGCTCTTCACCTACTCCGACGAATCGGATAGGGCTTTGTGAGTATCGTGATATCATCTCTTTGAGTTTTTTGGTTGACTGTGTTCAGGATGGAACTTGCCTTACAAGTAGTGGGTTTGAAGATGACGGGCAAAATAGAGGATGCCAAGAATGTAGCAATGCGCATCGTTGGGAACGTAGGCGACGGTTCGGCCATGCAGACTGATACCCCTGCCACCGACAACAACCCTATGATGCAGGCGACTTCCGCAGCCCGGAGTCTTCGCCCTCTTCTTCTTGGTCAGACCGGAGAGAACGAAGATTTCCAAACTCGAATAATCAAGTTCCTCTCTATCATGGACGCTCCCATCGACCTTCCCGGCTCCCAGTCCATGCCTTTGAACCGCGTAGTCTCTCACCCGTCACCCAATGGACAAACGCTTCTACAATTGGCCTCTTTCCTCGGTTTCGATGCTCTCGTTCGATTTTTGGTTGATCGCGACGTTGACCTCGATGTCCGGGACCGAAATGGATACACCGCGTTGCACTTCGCTGCCATTTCAGGCTCGAAGGCTTGCGTTGTGGCATTAGTCACTGCCGGTGCTGATCTTGAGATCGTTAACGCAGCTGGGAAGACACCTCAGGAGGTCTCTGTCTCCGATGGGTTGTTCGATGTATACCCAGAAGTTCTCGACGCCACTTCAACTGATATGTCAGGAACTGGTGAGGACGACGAGGCTCACTGGGGAGACGCAGAAGAGGATTCAGACGATAGCCTTCAAAGAAACCCTCCTCGACGTCCCGTCAACCGTCGGACGTCCAGGCGACCGGGACCCTCAGGGAAAAGGACGCCTCGACACGTTATCACTCCACGGTCGTCAACATCATCTCTCGCGAGCCCTCCCGAGGTCCCCAAGGCGATGGACGACGAGAAACAGGCCGCCACCTTCCTTGCGATGATCCAACGCACCCTTGCCCAACTTCCTGCCCCTCAACTTCGCAACCTGCCCGGGCTCCCACAGTTACCCGAGGTGCCGTGGGGCGCACTGCCGCAGCTCCCAATGGTATTCCCCGTGCTCGTCCCATGGCCCGCTTTCCTCGGAGGCGATACCCCAGGTAGTGAGCCGCGCGAGAGCGACGACGAGATCAAGGGCCTCGGCTCCGTTCCAATCCGTGCGGCCCAGGAGCTGCGCGGCACTTGGGAAGCATGGGAGAAGTGGCTGCAACTAGCGATCGCTGGCACAGCACGACAACGAGAAGAGTCGCCCCCGCCTATGTACACACCTCGGGAAACTGTCCCCGAGCCCTCTGAGCCGGCCGATGCGACCGCTGAAGGCGTGGACGCTCCCGAGGTCGAGACAGAAGCACCACAAGAGGTCGCATCGAGCAGCCGGCATGTAGGCTATCCACCGCCTGTCACCGAACAGGAGGTGAATGCATATGGGTATCTTCCGGCGGAGACGCCAAAGAAACGTACGTCTCTTGACATTTTCCGCATTTCGTCACTAATTTGGTCCACAGACGACCGGATGCTCTTGTTTTTTTGGCTCCCGATACTACTGAGTGCGTTCGGTTTCTTTTGACCTTGTCGTTGTTTCAACTGATGTCTCATGCAGTTTCGCTAATGTGGGCAGCACATAGTGGAATGCGCATGGCATTCCAGACGTTAAAGACAGCCATTCCGCTCAAGACGGGGCTGCGAAATTGAGCAGTGTTTGTATATTGTACTGTAGAATGGATAGACTTTTTGCTGTGTTATGGAATTTTATTACTTGTGTTAATCTTACTTATGCTGGTGGGAAGGCGATGCAGGACTGACCCTGCTAATATTTGGATGAAGCAAATGTTGGGTGAAGAGTGCCGGAGAACTGGCGGCCCGGGCGGAACGGGAACTCCGGATTTCGTTCCGAGCATGCTGCGTTGCCGGGAAAAAAATGGGATAATACTACATGTACATAAGAACCGCTCTGTTGTGTTTGCTAGCCGCGGAAGCTGATAGTGAATCCGAATTGTGAAAGCTTGTGGAAAGTTCAGATAACATGTAAGGGAGTGTCGTCGCAAGGGCAAGTATGTAGAGGCGTATATGGAGGCCAACGGGATCCTAATCGTGCGTGAATGCAGATCCCTCCGCGACAAACTCATCTAACCGCGCAACACAAGTCGGATCATCGCAGCTGAACGCCGCACGTTCCAGTCGCGTAACGGGCGCAGCGGCGGGGACGCGCCGGCGCGATGCAATCATGTCGACAGCGGCGGTGGGGGACTCTATTTTGTGTTCACCCAAGACGCAGAAGACGCGGAGGCGGAGGCAGAGAAGGGGACTGGTTAAATCTGTCTGGGATTTGTAGGTGAGGCCCTCGAAGAACGGAGCGCAAAGCAGGCGGTGGTGGATCAAGATGAACTCTTCGAGGGCGGGCGTGTGTGCCATGATGTCAAGGAGGCCATCATCGTTGATACCGATTCGGAAGCGTCGTTTGAGGAGGGGCGAGCGCGCGAGGAAAGGTGACAAATGTGTTTTGAGTGTAGGGGCATCCGCATGTGAACTTGAATCAAGCTCGAGATCTTCAAGGGCTGGGCAGAAAAAAATATTAATGAGGATGATGAACGATGTGGCGAGAGGATCCTTGAACAGGTTGAGGACCTTGAGACGTTGCGAATGGGAAAGGATACATTGCGGTAACTCTTGTAATTGGGATGTCATAGAGTGCATTGCGATGGTGAGTGTAGTAACATTGGTTGCGGCTTGGCAATAGCGGACCAGGTGATCTGCTGAGGTATGATAGCCAAGTCGAGAAGTTGCGGGAAAGGAAGAAGGAGATCGATACTTTTGGGTGGGGCTCTTATCCAGACGGATCGAAAATTTGGAGCACATTCAAAAGCGTCGCACGTCGCAGTGGGGTGTTCAAACGGCTGGCCAGGATGAAAGAGGTGATCAAGATCAGTGGAAAACTTCATGTAGATGCGGCGAAGAAGAGGGACGCTGTCGCGAATGGTGGAAAGGGTGCGAAGGGAAGAGGTATTCAAGTCCAGGGCAATCCGTTCCCAGCGACGCGAGTAGGGAAGGATGATTTCGAGGGAATCATTGTCAGCAGCGAATGACAGCGGGCTGACCCCCGCGCCTTTCATCGAAATCCGGAACAGCTGGATGTTGAATTGGGACTGGAGGTCGAAGGAATTCCATACCCATGGTGTTCTGAGTGCTATCAGGCGCCATCTGCGACAGACCCGCAACAATGGGGCGAACTTTTGTGAAGGGCGATTATAGTGGTCTGCAGACAAAGATGGGAGCCACTGGACAAAGATTTCAGCGAGGAGTTTGTCGATAGCGAGGATAGCATCGCGCAGCTGGCGGCCCTTGGGGGACTCTTGAAGGGTAGTAAACGGCGTCTCTGGCTTCTTGAGCGAGCTCTGCCGCGGCCTGTTTGCTGATTGCGGCTTTGTCGTAGGGTTCTGGACCTGTGTGCGCCTCCTTGAGCTCCTGAACGTGTTGCATTTGCTTCAATATACGGAGAACGGGATCGTCCATGGTGGCTCAGGCAAGGTTCGGGTGCAAAGTCGGAAAGTCGGGGAAAGTTGTGACAGAGAAGTAACAAAGCTGACCTTAACTCGTTTACTCATTCGGCCGATTATGGCCAATTATTTTCTCCGCCTCCATGCCCTCGGGCCTCTGCTGAGGCTCTGCACCGCGACAAGCGGTTCCGATGAGATCCAATTCCATGACTGGGACAAACCGGGGTGTTTATATTAATACTGCCCCAATGAAACCTGGACTACCACAACCCGACATCCCACCTAAAAATGTTTCTCGGACATTTACTAATTCAAAATCCCACTTTCTGGACAATATTACTCTGCGGCGCGACTTCCATTAATGCAAATGCGTCCCCAATAATTGACCTGAGCTATGCGCGGTACCAGGGCACCGTCGACGCGTCGACCAACATCACCACTTTCCTTGGAATTCGTTATGCAGCGGCGCCAACCGGTCCGTAGCAAAATCCACTACTCATACTCATCACTTGCACGAGCTAACTGCCAACTCACAGGCGATCTGCGTTTCCGAGCGCCTCGACCGCCACAAAGCGTTGCTGCGTTGCAACAGGCTACGGAACAGCCGAAACAATGTTTTCAGGCCATGGGCGGAGCCTCTCCGACGAATCCGTTTCGAAAGCGCGCACTTGAGTCTGAGAGTGCTCAAGTCACACTCCGTGAGGTTCAGGTTGACACCTCCGAAGACTGCCTGTTTCTCAGGTGTGTAGTGATGGCGATTTGTATTCGTCCTGTTCATGGGTATCCAGTGTATACTATCCCAGCGACGCGTCGGGCGTTCCGACGAGTCCTTTGCCAGTACTCATATCTCATATATATTCACGGAGGAGGGTATGTTATATCGGCCATTCCATTAGTTGGTTTGATATTCATCGAGTACAGGTATGGCCTGGGGGCATCAAGCCAGTTCCGCGGAACCGATCTCCTCAAACAAAGCAATAGAGGGCTAGTAATCGTAATTATCCAGTACAGGCTGGGGCTCTTCGGTGAGAATGACCGACTCTTCCTGAATAATGAGATTTAAAATTTTCAGGCTTCCTTTCGAGCGAAGCGGTGGAGAAAAATGGGACATTGAATACCGGTCTGCGTAAGAACTTTACGCTTTCGTTTCTTCGTGTGTGCTCATACGACACTCCAGTCGACCAGGACTTTGCACTTCGATGGGTCAATAAACATGTAAGCCTTCGAAATATTCGCCAGTTGCAGTCCAGTAACAACTCTGGGCCAGATCTCCAAGTTTGGAGGAGACCCTTCCAAGGTCACTATCTGGGGAGAATCTGCCGGCGCTGGCTCCGTCCTGCAACATGTTGTAGCGAACAATGGGCAGACGAAGCCGCAGTTATTCAGAGGAGCCATAACCAGTTCACTTTTCTCGCAGCCTCAGTACCACTACAATGACCATGTTCCCGAGGTAAGCAGGGAACCAAACGGTCCAGCGCATTTCTGATCTTTCCTCGATTAGCTGGTGTACGGCGAAGTTGTGGCGCAAACAAAGTGAGCTGGTTGATTCTTAGAATCACAGAAGGTTTAGTTACCTTTTCACAGCTGTACCGCAGCAGCAGATTCGATGTCATGTTTGCGGGCCGTCGACGCGACGGCATTGGGAACTGTATACCAGAACATCAGCATGTCTGCGTTCTTCGGGACCTGGATATTTGTGCCGGTCGTCGACGGCAAATTCATCGCACGGCGCCCAACACTGTCTCTTGCCCAAGGCAAGGTTAACGGGGTATGCGAACCACACTCTTCTCGCCACATACAAAATCACTAACAGATCCACCCTGAATACAGAAAGCCCTCCTCTCAGTGTCAAATGCGTTTGAAGGCACGATTTTTGTGGATCAGAGCACGGAGGCAACTGCCAACGCAACGCAGTATGCGGCGGATCTATTTCCTGAGCTCGGACCATCGCAGGCTGAGAATGTCGGCGCCCTGTATGCTGACTTGGGCACGCCTCTCTTTCAAACAAACGCGATTTACGGAGAGTGTGCGTGCAGTTTTCCTCACCGTACGATCTGTGTGCTCACGATAGGATTCTCAGCGATACTCATATGTCCGGCGTACTACATGCAGCGTGCCTTTCCTGGCCGCTCGTTCAAGGCTGAATTCGCCATCCCAGCCGGCTTCCACGGCCGGGACCTCCCGTACTACTTCCCCTCGATCGGGATAGACGTCCCTGCACTCGACTTCCCGGTCTTCAATAACACGGCCTTCATCGATGCGTTTGCGCAAACGTTTACGTCCTTTGCGATCTCGCTTGACCCGAACGTCAAGGTCTCCCAGACAATTACACCCAAGTGGGAGCGATGGGCGCAGGGGAGGATGGAGATGCGGTTTAACAAGACGGAGGGAGATGGACCGGATGTAAGGGCGGTGAAAACACAGGACAAGCTGTTAGAACGGTGCAAGTGAATGCTTTTTTGTGTCGCTGTTTGGAGTGGAGGTGCTGATGTTGTCTCCAGGTTCTGGGAGAGCGTTGGCAGGCTCACCGGCCAGTAAGGCGATATCAGTACTTGAAGACTGTATTTTGCTTGCACCTATAGTTAGTTTACATTGTAATGAGGGGCCAGTAATACCATCACTCTAGCTTGCTGCGTGTCTCAAACCATACGGAACGAATATGTAGAGCATGCTCAATTACTTTAAAGTGAAATCGCGTCCATCTGATCCGAGCCCTTCCTCACGTCGGTTGAGTACATATATCCTCGAAGGACGTTCGACGCGTTCAACCCTCGCATTGACGCGACTATCACACCGTCTTAAGAAGACCAGATGCAACTCTTCGCCCATGTACATACGCCACCCACACCACGAATACTCCTGCGCTGCACACTGTGCACTTCTGTGTTTCTCCTCGTTGAGCCGTGCAGGTAGCTCTCGAAATCGCAGCCAAATCCTTCCCAGCGCCATGCAGATTCTCAAAGACTGTCTCAACGCGTCGAATCTGCGCGTTGACTGAGCCTTCACCACCACCGAATGCAAAAGGACGCGACTGTCAAACTATCAAGACGCGAATCCTTGACACCAATCGCGAGTTCAGCACCAGAACAATTGATGCACCTTAAATCCCAACCCAGGCCCCCATCGACAACCCAATTACCATCCTTCTACAGCTTTCATTGCCTGTTCAAACGCGCCGGTGCGGAAGAGCCAGCGAATGAGGCCGCATTCTGTCCACGACAACTCTGGAACAACTGAATTTTCTTGCTGGCTGTATCCTCAGATTGCGACTCAATTGTTGCTCTGGCCTGCATGACGACGAACAAGCAAGCAGGGGCAAGCATGGTACTATTCCTGACTCAACGGACCCCCAGACACTCCCGGATGTGGGAGTGCCGGGGCTCCTGCGCCTCATATAGTGCCACGTATGCTGTGCGCCTCTTTTCTTGCGACACGTCGTCCTGCAATCCTCCGCAGCTCTCTCTCCTCCCGCCACCACTCTTAAACCACGTCTCATTTATCTCTCCTTACGCACCTCCACGCACATCCACGCCATGTCTGTCAACCCTTCCCTGTTTTCCATGGACTTCAACTCTCCCTCCCCGGCCCCAGAAGCCGAATCCCCAGAACCTGGCCCATCCCGCAAGCGTCCTCGCACAACCTCATCGTCCGAGGACCGCAAGGAGGCCCGTGCACACCGTAACCGAATCGCTGCCCAGAACTCGCGCGACCGCCGCAAGGCCCAGTTCTCATACCTCGAGCGCCGAGTCACCGAGCTCGAGGAGGAGAACAAGCTGCTGCGCGCCGGCCTCGCAGTCCCACCCCCGCGCGCTGACCAGCTCAAGGCGGAGGAGCAGGAGCGTGAGAAGGCAAAGGAGCGCGAGAACGGGGAGCTGCGCGAGCGCATCAAGACCCTCGAGAAGGGCTGGGACGCCGTTATGAAGGCCCTCGCCGCCCAGGGGCTGTCCACTGCCACCGCCCCTGCACCCGCTCCCGCCCCCGTATCCCCATCTCCTCCCGCAGCCGACCCGCCCGCCGCTCCCCAACCGCCCTCAGAGTCGGCCCCCTCCCCGACGTTTCCAGAACCCACCATGACCTTCCCCATCTCCCCCGCACCGTCCCACACTTCCCTAGACTTTGACCTCGACCTCTCCTCCTCGTCCTCCTTCATGACCTCGTCCCCCGTCCTCACACCAAAGACCGAGCAAGATCTCGATACCACTCGCCACCTAGCACGGGTGGCGTCCATTGCCGGCGGAGTTTCTCCGCCTCCCATGGCCCTGCAGCGGGTGGTATCGACCTCAGTCTCGCGCTCCCCGGTGTCAACGACGGTTCAAGCGCTCCCTCTTCAGAGGAAACCGCGATCGACGACGCAACCATGGAGGACCTGTTCCGTGAGATCCTCGCCCCATCTCCGCGCCTCACCGCGGCGAGTCTTCCTTTTGACGCTGCAGGTGGCGCCCACTTCCAAGCTACCCCCACGGGTACGGCGCCGCCTGCCCCCTTCCCGCCGCAAGTGAACGCGGACGGCATTCTAGGGTTGGAGGGGCTTGTGGGCGGCGGTGTGGGTGAGGCAGTGGACGGCGCAGTGGACGCAAGGATGTGGGGGACGAACCAAGAGCTGGAGGTGGACATGCTGGAGATGGATCGTATCCTCGGGCTCCTGCCGGCCGCCGCCGACGCGGCGTTCCAGCATGACCTCGAGGATCTGGGGCTGGGGCTCGAGTGGGCGGATATGGAGAACCTCGCGGGCAGTGACCCTGCCCTCGTCGGCGTGTTCTGAGAACCGTCCCCGACAAACAACAAAATCCCAACCACCCCAGCATCATCCAGCATCTACCTCTATTTTTATTACATTCCCTGTTCGTCTCCCGGATCTCTTTTTCCTTGGTCCTGTACATATCGTCGTCTCTCTATCTTTCTCTCATCTCTCTCAATCAGTCTCACTCTCTCATCTCCACTCTATTTCTTGTCTGTCTCCGGATTCATACCCAGCTCCGCAGACCCCGTCCCCCGTTCGTACCTACCTACCTCTATTGACTTACTTACTCCTCCCTTCCGACTCTCACTGGCGTCGCGCCGTCTGCGACCCCCGTGTCGCCCGATGCAGCCTCCGTCCTGACCCCGCTCTCCCTTCGGGTTGAGGGTGGGTAATTGGGGCGCGAGTGCGCTTGGGCTAGCGGGATAGTGGCCGGGGTGGCAAGGGCGTTTTGAGGTTGGGGGAATATGTAGTGTAGAACACGTAGGTATGTCGTGGAATGGAAGTTTGTTGAGTTGGAATATTTGGTGTGGAGTGCTTTGAGTGTGGACCACGTCGGTGTGTCGTGGAATGCAATTTATGAAGGCGCGTATTTGCGGCCTGCATCCAGGGATATGGTGCGAGGCGAGCACGTCGGTGTACCGTGGAATCAAGTCCGACCGATTTTCTCTCCTCCCATATTTGGACACAGGCGGTCAACTTTCTTGAAGTGCAACAACCCATATGGACGATCAATTGTCGGCTGGTTTCGCTACTTCAGACGCTCCAGGAACTTCAACAGGCCCAGAACCCCGCGACGCCCTCACGCAGTGTGAAACGCAAAATTCGGAACCGCAGTCTAAAAGCTTGAGAAGCCTGAAAAGAAGATGACTTGCCATATTGGGACGCACGGGCGGCACGGTCCTTTCACCACAACACACATTGATTCGCCCTCGTTGCCAGTACACCAAGTATCCGAGGCTTCCAAGATGATGCAGCCACCAAAACCACCAAAACCGATTCGATGCCGGCCAGTCGTTTACGCACTCAGCTTATAAATTAGCGCTCAACCACGAGTCGCTTCCTAACGCTAACTTCCACACTTTCGCTTCAAAGGCGACCGCCGACCAGTGTGGATATCATACGGATGTCAGAGCCTTTGAACTGTCTTTCTACGAGTCTCTGAGATACAACTCACTGAGCGCAGCAAATTTCCTCCCGCTGGCGCAGTTGCTTCGATGCTGATGCTGCTGATTGTCTTCTTTCTTTCAAGCCGTACCTTTTCAGGGCTTCCTTAGTGACTGATATCTTCTTATGGACAGTCTCTATTAATCCAGGGCTGACCCTGCGCGGAAAATCAACGGCCACGTTCTGAAACCTTTCACAAGAAAGTTTATTGGATGGATGTGCACCTTTCGCGGAAGCAGGGGAAATAATGCGACTGACCACCCGACATCCGCCGACATCACTACCGATGAAAAAGCTTTAATACTTGGCTGCGACTCTCCACCCTTGCACCTTTCGACCATGGCCCCTCCAGCGAACCAGCTCCACGAGACACCAGCGCAAATATTCTCAGAGCACACTTGGCTCCAAGGTGAGGATATTGCCTGTGTGGCCTATGGGATGCAATCCATACTCTTTGTTATGTCCATTCGTGCGCTTTGGATCGGACGGGGACGTAAAATCTCTAAGTGGACTTATGGCTGGCTCGGGTATACGTCTACGGTGTTCCTTCTTGCCACTTTCTACATCGTCGGGCTCTTGAGGTTCACGCAGCAGGCGTTCGTTGACCACCGTAACATAACTGGGGGCCCGAACGCCTACGAGCACGCCATGTTCTCTTTCCCCGTCAATATGTTGGCCAACGTGACGCTGGTGATACTCAGCTACATGTGCGATTGTTTGAATGTGAGTCCCTCTACGCTAGCCAGACTTGCCGAGATAATTTACTGCCCTCAGATATGGAGATGCTTCGTAATCTACGATGGGACCAGCGTTCCAGTGATTGTTCTCCCAGTCATGATGTCCTTTGCCTCACTGGGTACGTACCATCAATGCTGGTGCGTTATTCTATTCATTCTTTTATAGCGCTGGGCATCCTCTGGCTCAAACAAATCGGGTCAGACTGGGCCTCACCATGGGACACAGCAAGGATAAACTATACGATCCCCTACTTTGCCACATCTCTCGCATTCAATGTTGTGGTGACCATTTTGATCGTGTCTCGCCTCTTGCTCCATCGCCGTCGAATCAACCAGGTCATGGGCTGGAACCACGGGAGAGAGTACACGTCTCTTGCCGCCATTATCGTCGAGTCTACCGCCATATATACAACATTTTCCCTTTTATTTCTGGTCCCCTTCGCACTTCGACACCCGGTGTCCCAGACCTTCCTGCAGATACTCTCACCTGTACAGGTGCGAACATCTGCACTCATCTTCAGACCTTTTGTCAACTCTTTTTCCAGGTCGTGTCGGCATTTTTAGTAATCTATCGTATTGCACAGGGCAAAGGATGGCCGGCCATCGCATCCTCAGACTGTTTGATTCCACGAGCTGCTCATGGGGGCAAGCGCCACAGTATCCACACAGCCGCTAACAGCAGCCGTGACACTCTGCGGGGCATCAACGTCACACTCAAGTTGCAGCCCTTGAAAAGGGCTCGCACTGCTGATTCTGGTCGATTAATGAGGTCGGAAGAAAATTGTTGAGACTGGCTCGGAAAACAACGTAGAAATTCCATTGTAGCAAAATAGGCGCTTCACTTGTTGTTTCTGTACCTGCAGATCGACGAGACCAATGTAACGACTTGAGCTTTTACCTTGTGATCCAACCAAGGGGATCCCGATTTGCGAAATCCGTACCACACCTCGAATTTTTATTTTCGCGGGTTTCGGTGGACCCGTCCCGTCGTTATGACGTCATATTGCCCGTTTAGGACGTTGATCCGGAGGTTCCCACGGCCTCCAGAAGAAAAAAAGACCAAGGTGAGTCCTCAAGTATGTTTTCACTGCTTCTATTCATTGTATGAACCACTTGTGGGCTCCACAAACATGCCTGTTTCTTTTCGAGAGCCTTTTCATGCTACCAGGATTGCACATCTCATTACTCATATTGATTACGGCGCACCGGCAAACCTCTCGGGACCCGAATTAGGAAATAATGTTTTTTCCTGTAGCTCAACAAACATGAATTCTGAGGCCTTCGGAGCTCAATTCCCTGTCGAAAGGTGAGTAATTGTTCCAGAATCTGAGGTCTCTTATTTTCTCTTGAATTGACACCCCCTTGGATCCAACTACTTAATAATTCACGGGTTTGGTTTTGAACTTCAAATATATGAAGAGCTCTTCATTGAGCTTCATATAAGTAGAGCAGACAGAGTCCTATCCGGCGTTATTTCACAACAGAAGAGGAAAATATTTTGCCACATTAGGATGTGCCATGATGGAGTGCGTGATCACAACCAAATCACAACCACTGCTTGAACTCAACCTCTTTTGCATCCAGAATGTACTCCCAGCGTAAAACAGCTTATCTATTTTTGAGGATATGTGACGGCACCCGGTGACTTGTGTGGCTGCCAGCGCGCCCAACGGGCCACACCATCATCAAATTCTAGAAACGCACGATGCCGATGGGTAATGGGGCCGCTCGCAGCTCCGAGCTTACGATTCAGCCATGGCCTCCAAACTTGAAGCAGAGCCTGCCATTGACGAAAAAACTCCAAACGACGAAGTCCTTCTGGCACGGTTGGGGTACAAACAGGAGTTTCAGCGTGATTTTTCGCGATTGGAATTGTTCGGATTATCTTTCACTATTGTCGGAGTTGTTCAGTCTATCGCGTGCGTGTCCCTTTTTTCGGCTTCGAATGAAATGGCTCAAGCTGTACTAGCGCTGTACTTCTATACTCGATCCCGTATGGCGGACTTATTGGAATGGTCGGCGTCAAGTGAATGTATACGCGTTTTCTGACACGGCTTGCATAGGTCTGGGGATGGTTTACTTGTTGCTGTTTTCTCGTCTTCGTTGCGTTGGCTATGGCAGAGCTAGGATCAGCTGCGCCGACCGCTGGAGGCTTGCAAGTTTTCATCCTCAACTATCAAATAGTATTACTCACAACGGTACAGATATTATTGGACCTTTACGTTCTCGTCGCCGAAATATCGCAAGCTTCTGTCTTGGCTCATCGGATGTGGGTTTTCTCCACCGTTGAGTTCGTGAACTAATTGCAGTTTCCAGATGTGAATACCACCGCATATATTGCCGGTATGGCAAGTGTGGACTGGGGGATTGCAACGCAGATCATGGCGGCAGCCAATATCGGATCCGACGGACAATTTGTCGCGACTAATGCGCAAGTCTAGTACGTGCCATTTATTCATTTATTGAAAGCGAGGATGATAATTTGTTCGCAGTGGCGTCTACTGTGCTTTGCTCGTCACGCACGCTATCATGGCGAGTCTGGCAACGAAAATCATCGCTCGACTTCAGTACTTTTACGTTTTTCTCAACATTGCGTGCGTCCATATTCAACCCCTATCTGCTAATTTGGTCTGACTAGTTTTCGTATGCAGACTTTTCCTAGTCGTCATCATTGCTCTTCCGATAGCGACGCCCAAAGAGTTGCACAATTCGGCCTCATTTGCATTAGGGCACTTTGAAAACAGTAGGTACCACATTACTCGTGCATTCAGTCGCTCATTGGTCCAGCGTCTGGATGGGCAGACGGATATGCTTTCATCTTAAGTTTCCTGGCTCCAGCATGGACAGTTGGTAAGGCTCTTCTCTGAGTATCGTTGGGTCCGCGTGTCTCATTGGTATCACAGGTGGTTTTGACACGAGCGTCCATATCAGCGAGGAAGCACGGAACGCTCCTCGTGCTGTTCCGTTTGCCATAATATCTGCAACTGTTTTAAGCTCCGTTTTGGGCTGGAGTAAGTCGACGAGCTTCCGGTCAAGCGCAGCTCATAAATATTATCTGAAGTCGTGAACATCGTTCTTGCGTTTTACATGGGCAGTGATCTTGATGCTGTCGTTGGGAATTCCATCGGTCAACCAATGGCTACCGTCAGTCTATATTGACTTTTGAATTTGAACTTTCAATTTATTTCTTATCACTAGATTTTCTTCAACAGTGTAGGAAAAACTGGAACGTTAGTGATTTGGGCATTCATGGTTATAACTCTGTGGATGACGGGTATGGACTACGTGAGAATATCCTGTTCAGTTTCGTCGCAGTCTGACAAATTATTTCTCAGCTCATCGCTGGATCACGGCAACTCTTCGCCTTTTCGCGGGACCGAGGTCTACCGCTGTCGGGATTATTGTATATTATTAATCCCCACACGAAAACTCCAGTCCATGCAGTCATATTTCTCGCCTTCATGGCCGTGCTTCTAGGGCTGCTCTCTTTTGCTGGGCCCCTGGCGATCACAGCTGTCTTCACCATGTCCATCATATGCCAGTACATCGGCTTCGCCACGCCCATCATTGCGCGCTGGGTGGGTGGACAAAAATTTGTGCCGGGGCCGTTTTCCCTCGGCTTGATGGTGAGTTCCAGTAGTCCCAAGTCCATTGACGCATCACTTCTGATTTCCCTCAGAGCGCACCCGTGTCTTTCATCGCTGCTGCATACATGATTTTTATGATCGTGGTGTTTCTGTTCCCGCCCATCCCTGATCCCAGCTCTCACAGTATGAACTACACGGTGGTTGTGCTGGGAGGCACACTGATGCTATCGCTCGGGTACTACTTCTTCCCAAAGTATGGCGGAAGGAATTGGTTCACGGGCCCGGTGGAGACGATCGGCCATGAAAACATTTTGGATGAGCGTCCCAGTCGCAGCGACGAGAAGAATAGGCGGATGTAGTTCTGAGCATTGACACACTGATTCTAGTTCGCGTTAAAATGACATCATGATTTGTCACGGCCTCTTTCTTTTGGGAACGACTTTCTGTTGCGATTCTTCTTTCACTGCCTGGAGCCACTCTTGGCGAAGAAAGAATGATAAACAGTGTCTCGATTCCAAGTTCACAAATTGTAGTGTAGATGCGCTAGAGAAACGACAAACCTCGCAATTAACGTGCTATTGGTCAACCCGAAGGTATCAAGCCTGGGGGCCCACGACAAGGGTGCACGAGGGTTGCGAGCCCACCCCCAGGAAGACTCACCTAAGATCTTGCGCCTGGAAAAAAGCGAGTGAGTGACAAGATGATAGCAGATGAAAGGATGCTCACCGGAGGGGATGGTAATTTCGCGATTGACCACACGGCGGTTGCGCGGCGGGCTGCTGATCTACAAAGCGAGTTAACGACAAGTAGATGAATGAGAAGAATAGAATGCTCACCCGGGCGAATCGACATCTCGTTTTGGACCCTGCTCTTTCGCTTCGGGTGAGTTTTGCTGCGTGTCTTCTGGAAGAGCGAGTCAGATACAAGGCGTTGGGAAAGAACGGAGGGGAGACTCACCAGAGGGAATTGCCAAATTGCTTCATGGAGGATAGGCCGCGACCTAATGGTCTGTTTCGGTGTGAACACCCTTCACCGCGGCGAGGCCATCCAGACTGTTCAGGCGAGCACGACGATCCCATGCCCCGTAACGAATCCCGGTAAGCGTACCGACGGTGGATGGCCGTAATCGACTCCTGGCGGGTACAGCATCTACAACGGCCAAAATGAGACAGAGCGAGAGAGCAGTGACGAGAGAAGACGCACCTCGCTGGGCGAGTTCCTGGCTTGTCGTTCGAGGTCGCGCTGGGCACTTGTGGGACGCCATCGACTCCACTCCGGCTTGGTTGGGTCAACCGTCAGGTCCACACCTAGGCGCGTCCGCACCCGCAGATGGAACAAGACTCCCTCCCGCGTACGCCCTATAAGCGACGACCGGTCCCGCGCGCCTGTCACGATAGGGCCTGCCTGAAAATCAGAGGTGAGTGGGGGACCGACTACTGACAGTGACTACGCTGTTGGTGGTTAGCGGAGAGGGTCGGACTCTGAGGTGGCTGACAGATTTGCTCCCGTTTCATGCGATCCGCTCATGGCTGTGCTGGATTAATGGTGGCTGTGGAGAGTTTAACGGCGCGTCAACAAACGCGTCAAAATGCTTGGATACTTGGCAATCACATGCCATCCATACTGTGCGCCTATCAGTGGCTGTTCAGCGGGCTTTACTCGATGGGGTTTGTGGCGGGCTTGAGAGTCGGAGAGACCGTCGCTTTCAAAGCAATAAGCTCCAAAATATCAGTACCACTCCTTGCCTACGAAAATTTTAGCACGCATGCGCTGCTGTCTGTAATTCCTGTCAATGAGCGCTGGGACGGAACAAAAAAAGTTGTTTCATGCCTCTTATGCTCTCGCACGGTGCACCGATATAATTTATGGTTCATCTTTTTGAAAGATGGGCAGTGTTTCATGATGGTACGCTGCGTTCATACTCCAGGATAAATCCGTTCACCGGAAATGTAAGGATACTTCAGGCCTACTGGTCCAGGGTTTTCCTCTGCGCATGGTTTTTCAGTACGTGCAGACCTCTAGCTAGCTATATATATATAGCGAGATGCCATATATGTAGCCATACTGTGTCGCACTGATGTTCCTTATTTGCGTTAAACGTCCTCCGAATCTTTTCTTCTTGTGCTGGGGATCTCGGTAAGTAAAATGTGCCTCTTGTTGATTCGAAACAGTGATAGTGTATGTGCCTGTCAACTGTGTTCATTTTTTTTGGTTCGGTGAGCTTTGCCCAATTTTTTTTTGAATTGATTGCTACAGGATCTTCCTTGTTTGTGAGGGTCGAATGTGTGAGGCCGTGGCGGGGAGAGGAGTAGCAAATGCAACCGTGGGAAAGATTACATAACTAAATGTGACTTTTTTCGAAATTCTGCTCGTACCGCGCAATGGCCGTTACTGTCGTGGTCCTGCGGAAACAATCTCGTCAGCCTCATTTTCCCTGTTGCATTGGTAAACTCTTGAACAGAAACTGCACCAGAGAGTGGGACAATCCAAAGACAATTTTGATTTCGTTTTCCGCATGATCAGCCCTTCTGGTCCTCAGGTAGCCATAGATACAAAGAATTGACGTTCGAAGCTCGGTTTTTACGGAAAGGAGAACTGCGACTACGAACATCAAGTCGATATTTTCCGACGTCTGGCCAACGCTCTTCTTCTTCGGAAGAGAGCTCAACATTGGCCTGATATCGTCACTTGCACCACTGTTTGCTGTGTTGCAAGACGTCAAACCGCCGTTCAGTAGGAGTGTTTGGAACGTCATGGAACCAAACCTTCCTCAGGCTTCTCTCGTCGATTTTTGGAATATGTATGAACTTTTATTTAAGCATGCAACTTCCATATGCAAATTTGTTGAGGAAGGTGACCGATTTATTTTCCACAGAAGCTTCATTCCATCAAACTCCTAGGAATGCATTCGGAGGCAAGAAACGCAATCCTGAGAGAAGACGAACATGCAACCGTGGGAAACAACCGTGGGAAGTCAAGGAATCGCATCAGATGCCGGGTGCTGTTTAGCCCTCACCGTCAACATGCACAGAGGCAAAACGTTGAATGTCCAGAGTCCATCTCCTCTTTCAAACAACAGAGTATTTTGGTTTCTCGGACTCGGATTCCGGCACAGCGTCATGCCAGACCTCAGGAGACGGATTCACAGCTGGCATGCAGGGCAGTCGCAGATACATTGAACATGGAAATTCTCTGCAATGGATCGAGGCCGGAACCATAATTGATTGAATTGGAGCTGTCCACCGGTGGATAATCGCCCGGATATCTCTCCGCGGACTTGGTCGTCGACGGTGGAAGGAATTCGTCGGAGAAGAATGGCAAACGGCCAGCTCGAATATGGGTCAACAGGTGGGATAGCGAGCTGGTGTAGCTATCTGAGGGTGGACTGTGTATGTAGGGCAGACGGTATGCGAGCTGAAAGCGTCCGAAAGCGGAAGTCGATCGGATGGTTCATTTGCGCCAGTCGCCTTGTTCCTTCCCTCCATCTCTCCCGCCCGTCTTCCATATTCCCCAGCTCCTTTCCCTCAGTGCTGCCTCAAAAACCCCGCCCAATCCATCTTCACCATGCCCTTGTCTGCTCAGAAACCTCCCTTTGCTGGTCCCATGTCCTCTTCAGAGTCTACGGTCACCCTGCGGGCCACAATGCCGTCGCCTCAACTCAGTCGACCTCGCGGACTCTCTACGTCTACCCTGCGCTCGCCATCCGCCCAGCAGGGCCCAACTCGCGTCCCTCAACCCTACGCGTCCTCGCTCAGTCTCTTTCCCGAGTTTGCCACGCCAAATTACGAGTACAGCGACAAGCCCACATCCTCGTTCTTGGCCCGTTCGCGCTCCCAGTCCCAGTCCTATGCCGCGTCGTTATCTGCAACAATCAGCCCTCTCACTGTCATTCCGGACGCGTCGTGTTCGCCTCCTTGCGAACCTCCGACGTCGACCGCGCCCGCTTCCTGGTGGGGCCGCAACGTCCGTGAGGAGATGCTTCCTCGCCCATGGAGGGACCCGCCGCGGCGCGAAGGAACCATACCGTCCGAACAAACTGATAGTTGGTCGCATACCAGAAAGGTGAGTCGGCGCATTTCGACTCTTCTCTCTTCCACAACGCGTTTTCCGCGTGCTCGCGCAAGGCGATTTCTTTCTTCTTTTCTTGACATCTCACTGAATTGGTGAAAACAACTCTTCTGCCGTAGCGTGTCACCACGGCCGTCAGTCACGTCCTCGGAACGTCTCTCCTCGTCACGAAGGAGGCCTTGCTCCTGACGTCCGAGTTATTGGATGTTGTCCCAGTTCCTGTTCCGGGGTTGCAACAAGCTGCCAAGATCCTTCTAGGTATCTGGGATAGCGTTCAAAGGGTTGATGTGAGTAAATATTCCTTGCGTAGTCCCGATCTAATTAATCGTTGCGCAGATAAACAGACTCGCCTGCCTCCGTCTCACTGAGCGTTGCGCCGAGATTCTCCTCTCCGTTCGCGAGGAAATCAAAGACGCGGGCGAACAAGTTGGGGATGAATTGGCGATGCCTATCGAGAAGCTGGTTGGGTGAGTATCCGTTTGGTTCGATAAGAAACAGCGGGCTGATTTTCCACGAAGCTCTTTCACCAGAGTGCACAACTTCATGCTAAAGCAAAGTCACCGTCCGTTCCTCAAACGTTATCTCAGACGCGAAGAGATCGTTCGCGAAATTGCTGGGTGCGACAAGGCGGTCGGCGAGGCGCTAAGCATGTTTGGGGTAAGCATTTCTTTTCTGATGTTTCGGGATAGGGATTGCTAACCATTTTTGACAGATCTCAATCCAAATCCGGATCCTCAAACAGGTGCAGGCTGCTGAGCTCAGTCGACAGTCCGACACCCGCGCACTCCTCGAGTCAGTCATCCGCTCGCAGCATCTTGCTTCGCTTCCCGCTCCCGCCACCGCCGTTGTCCAAGGTCTCGGAATAACCCTCCCTCCTGATACCCCCGGCCTTCCGCCTAGCTCCTCTCACAAGTCACTAATTGCTCATGCAGAGGAGCTTGACAAGGATGACCTTCACCCCGACGCCGTTCTGCCCACTCTCCAAAACCTGCACACCATGCAAAATACCATGGATCTCGCTCACGATACGGCGGACCTTAGGACGCTCATGCGCGACGCCGTCAGCCAAAGTAGTGACGCAGAGATGATCCGGGTCCTGCAGGTTTGTGTTTTACCTTTCTTTCTTGATGTTCCGCGACTGACGGGCGTCTTTCTTTGTCATTTCTCAGGTGGGAAGGGAGGAAATGCCGGAGGCACTCAAAACGCTTCAGCGCGCACTGGAGAGGGTCAGCGTGGTTAACAATCCGCCCAGCCCGTCTGCGCCGCCGACCGACACACCTGCACCCCCCGTAACCGGCGCGGCGACCCTTTCACCCTTGCCGCCGCAGAGTATAGAGCGCTCGATCACGACCTCGAGCTCCGGCAGCAGCGCGATGGGCAGCATGAGTACGGGACGCGATATGCTCGATCGCGAGTTCATGGAGAGTGGAATTGACGCGCTCCGGCGCATGAGCAGGGGTGGGGAGCTAGGGTTGCCTAGCTGGACGATTACCAGGTATGTACAGAGGCTGCGAGCGCGATTGCAACTCGTATTGACATTTCGCGTGCAGGTACGAGGTTGACCGCGACGTCAAGATCGGGATGGGCTTTTTCTCGGACGTGTATCGCGGGACGTGGCGCAACAGGACAGTCGCGATCAAAGTACTCGCGGAGTGCACACCACGCGAGTTGTTCATCAAGGAGGTCGGGATCTGGAAGGAGTTCAAGCATCCGCACGTGCTCGAGCTGTACGGTGCGAGCGGGGCCAGCGGCGAGGGCCCGTGGTTCTTCGTGTGTCCGTACGAGAAGTACGGGTGCCTGAGCGAGTTTCTGCGCAAGGTGGCTGCCGCTAATCAGACATTTGACAATGTGAGCGGGTTTGGGGGGCGTGAGCGGAACGCTAGTTTCCCAGGGTTCACCTCCGTCGGTGGTGGGAGCGTGATTCGCAATGGCGGGCGTTCCAGGCATGCGAGCGTGAGCAATGATCTACTTGGTCTCCACGGTGGGAAGGAGGGCGACTTGCTAAGGTTCATGCACGAGATCGCGAAGGGCATGGACTATTTGCACAGTCAAGGCGTTCTGCATGGCGATCTAAAGGTGCGCCTGCACTCTCTGCCCTGACGTTCGGCGCTTATCCTGATGCAGGCTGCGAATATTCTTGTGGACGATCGCATCCACTGTCTTGTTTCGGATTTCGGCCAAAGCGAGATGAAGTCAGAGGTGTTCAGAATCAGCGGGACCTCACCGCCTCGTGAGTGATTTATTCTTCCGCAAATGCATACACTGACAATATGGTAGATGGTACTCTTCGCTGGCAAGCTCCCGAGCTCATGTCAGGACACTGCCAGTTGACGACCGCGATGGACGTCTATGGCTTCGCGATGTGCTGCGTAGAAATTTTGGCTATGGGCCGGATCCCATGGCCACTGTCGAACGATGATGATGTCCGTTATTTTGTCACAAGTATGTCTTGTTTACTTTTCGCACCTGTTAACCACTGATTCTTCCTTACCTACCTTAGAAGAAAACACTCGACCGTCCATTCCTCCCTCTCGCTTCAACACACCGGCTCTTCAAGAGATTTTGCGCGTTTGTTGGCACAAAGATCCTTTCATCAGGCCGGCGTTTTCGCAGATCGTCAAAGACGTCAAACAGCTGAGGAAAAGTTTTTGTGGCCCATCCTCTAACCCAGAAGACATCCCATCTCCTCGTATCCCCGATTGGCAGGATGGCGACGACGATTATCTGTATACATCGAGACCATCCCCAGACATGCATCCTATCCCTCTTCCCGGCGATTCACCTCGTGAGTTCATTTTTCAGTCCCCATTGATGCCATCGTTCAAGTCTCCACATTTTAGCTCGTAACCTCGGTTCTTTCCAATTTTTCGGCGGATCATCTCCCCATTCGAATGCCACAAATTCTCTCAACACTTCTTTCCACACTGCCCGAGATACGTCTCATTCTTCAGACGACTCGCTGGCGAATTTGTCCAGTTCATTGATCCATGCGTCCTTATCTTACAAGGAAGATACCGTCGCCACGCCTCGCACCCACATGACGGAAGAGGTTCTTTTCACGCCATCGAATCGGACCTCGTCTTTTCTTGCTTCTTCGATTC
Source organism: Mycena crocata (assembly GCA_029281795.1). Taxonomy (NCBI): domain Eukaryota; kingdom Fungi; phylum Basidiomycota; class Agaricomycetes; order Agaricales; family Mycenaceae; genus Mycena; species Mycena crocata. Next base: position 638,182 of record JARJCP010000020.1, read on the forward strand.
CCCGGTTGAATCCGTCTGAGGAGGATTTGAACCACCTATTGCTGGGAAATCGAGACGGAAACGACTCCCCCCCACCAGCGGATGACCGGATGTCCCAGCTGAGGAACGAGAGGAGGTACCGATTATTGTTGGGTCACGAGTTCCATCCGTCATGTGTGTCCTTCGTCCGGGAAATTTACGGGATGCTGACTTCTTTCCGCCCAGTAACCCTTCCGCTCTGGAGCCCCTCTCCCGTGAGCTTGGGCGCTGTGGGCTACCTGAGCAAGCCGAGCGGGGCGTTCGTGACGATCTTCAACTGCTTCACGCCGGAGAAGTCGGCGACTGGCTTGCTCAAGTCCCTTCCGTCTGTGCACGGATATGGGCAGGTCACGACTGGGAGCCAGCGGCAAGATAAGCGCAACGCGGCCCAGCGGGGTTTGGATGCTATCGCGGGTCTCCTGACGTTCAAGACGAAAAGCGAGGGACCTATTTCGTGAGCTTGCTCCCGCTTCAAACATGCTTTACGCTTAGTTGCATTTTCAGGCAAAGTGTCAGTCGTCGCTACTCGTTTCCTCTTCGAACCGGGCACAAGGCCGCGTACCTCTGCACAGAATCCACGATGTACCGTTACGTTGAGAGCTTGGACGCGCCGAAGAAGTGGTTCAAGTCAAACGTTGACTCGATAATGGAGACTTACGGGCCGATCCATCAAATTCAGAAAGAGGACTTGTTTCTGGTGATTGGGACCCTCAGCGCGCCAGATTATGCGCTGTTTGTGAGCCATAAGCACCCGGATGGCCAGGTATCTTCGTCGAGCATTTCTTTCCCGATTGCTCATCATGCATAGGCACATTTCAACGTGTTCTCGTCGACCAAATCGGGTCAACCCTGGGGGACCTTTACGACCGACACCGGATCCGAGCTTGCTGGACCATGCTATCATGAACCTGTCATCAGCAACCCACTTTCCGCGAGCAAGGTTTCTTCCAACAGCACAGGCAACACCTGGGACACTGTTCTGATCGCTCGGTTGAGATTCAAGCCAGACGTCCTAGAACCAACGTCGCTGTAGCGTGATTATCATGAATCAATTGTGTCCCTCTGTCGCACCGTCTACTTTTATTTTTTTTCTCCCTTCTCGTTCATCGCACATCTGTAACACACCGCACGTACCACCAGTAGAAACTACGCTTTCGCCTACACGCATGTCAGCATCGAATACTTGTAACAAATACATATTGTATAGGCACTTCCCGATTGACTGTTCTCGAAATTGAACGTTGGATCGAATTGGTGCAAGGCAGTCCATGGATCGTGGAACGCGTCCAGCAGGAAGCTTGCAAACAGAAACGGCCGCACGCACTGGGACGTTCTGATCATGTTCTGATTCAGAAGATTTGTCTCACGTGTTACAATATTAACGCCCTTCGGGCAGACCTGGATCCTCCGCGCCTTCTACAGCTTTTCGAAGTTTCACCTCCGGGCACACTTTGGCCTTTCAGTTGTCTTGCCGCTTTCTCCTCCAAGTTGTTTTTTCGTCGTTTTTTTTTTGTTGTCTTTCGTTGGTTTTTTGTCCTTTTTCTTTTTTCTTTGCTCTCAATAGTGATTGTTAAAACCTTCTTTCTTTCGTTTGGTGTTGATTAACGTTGATTTCATTGACGCACCGCCAAGAGGCAGGCGGGAACAAAATCCCGGACACTCACTGCTCTTTGATCCGATCAATTTCCGCCATCCGCCTTTGGTCGACTTGCACAATGCGAGGCGAAATCTGTACTTTTGAGGTGCTCTACCCCCCCCAAAGTCGCCAATTCTGCGTAGAGCTATCTCTTCATATTTTTTTCATTGTAGCCAGATACTTTACAATAACATTTTCAAAATTGCTTACGTTTACGACACGTAATGAGTTTGACACAGCGAAGGAAAATATATCGTCTCACTGGAGTATCGCACACACTTCATACAAGTGAGAGAAATGTTTATCGAGTATATTCGAGTCCATCTGTCTCTTAGGTCTGAGATAAACGGCGACGAGAATGGCGGAATAAGTGGTGCGTTCAAATCCGGACGTTCCCACGGGAGGGGGGGGAGGCTCATTTCAAATTCGAGCAGTGGGTGTCATCGATTTCCGTTCCGCCTGCCTCTTGCGCACCGCACTAATTTCTTCATGCAAAAGTTTGAAAATGTGGAGATACAGGAATACACATGTGCAAGCAGGTGTAAGCAAATCGTGGGAAAAAGCCGATGTTTTTGATGGACGGACAGCCAATTACGCTTGGTAGACCTGGATACCTCCCAGGAAGTTCGGGAGTTGGAAAACCCGGGAAAATTGTCTGGCGGCAGAAAGCGGCCAGACATTCGGCTGAATCTCGATCGGTTCACGCCCAGTGCCAAACAAGAACAACCTTTCCCGCTCATGTCAACACCTTCTCCTCCGCTCGTGATGGCAGTCCCATCTTCCCCGGAATAAATGCTGACAACGACCCTTTCAATTCCTCTGGACCACAATGGGGCCGAAATTCACATAGCTCTAGTCCGGGGTCCCTCATCACCATTATCTGTGGCATAGATATTTACTTCATAAATCGTGTGTGGGGCGGCCGTCCCTCACTGACTGATTGTAAGCTATCGGACGCGATTTTGACGCGATTTTAAGAGTGTTACGGTGAGCTTGAACGAAACGTGCCTGCTATGCTGGTAGTTTTGAAGCATTTGATCGCCCAACGTTGGTTAATATACTCTTATGATACAGACAAAGCTGTGGAGACGTATAGAAGTGATTATCAGTGCGAATGACGCGTCGTGGCTTTTGTGGTCGCGTCCTCAACGCGTCCCGGTTGCCGCGAGCCCTTTGTTTGCATGTATTACCCTGCCGTCTGAGTTCTTGCGATCATGCCGATTGTCTGGCCGAATGTCTGGCGATCACTTCCGCCAGACAATTGATGCCAGATTTTCTATATCCCGAACGCTCTCATACCTCCGGATCCAGGAATGTCACTTGATCTAGTTTATGTAAGCTTTCCCACGGTTGCACTTCCTCCCAACCTTCCACAGCCTCGATACCTAGTCAGAGATAATGTAGAACAACATTCTGTTCTTCACGACCCATACCAGGGCCCCTGACGACCTTGGTCTGGGCCCGGGCTTCCTAAGTATGCATCATTGAGCGTCGGAGTAAATTGGTCGAACTGAGTATCCGGGGCGTTGTTCGCCATGATGTACGACCAGTCATCCACACTACAGATAATTCAGCTCTGCGAAACCTTAGGTTGATCACATGCGACATACTGAAAGGTGGAGGGGGCGCTTGACCACATGGACATGATGCCGGTATCTATGGGCATGTCCGCAGAGAACTGATGCATGTGCATGTCCAGAGAGCGATTAAAATCCAGGGGTTGATTAAAATTGTACACTGCAGTCGGATGGTCATTTGTGCCATCATTTTCAGGAAATGGAGCGGAGGATCCGTTTTCTGGATACGGTGCAAAGTCTGCCACATGGTGACGCACGAAGGCGGACGGCCACTGTGCGTCCTATTAAGAATGGCGTGGAAAAAAAATCAAGACTTACAGGCAAATCCTGTGCCGATGAAGTCTCAGAATTCTGCTGAGCCGACAGAGGGGCCGATGACATCGGTTTGGAACCAAATAACACGTTGATATGTTCTCCGGCGTGTACTAATCGGTTCAAAATGTCGCTAAATGGCATAAATAAAACCAGCGAATATATACTAAAAAGCTCGAAAGTACCTGTACCGCCCCGCTGAAAAATATCTGCGTGGTTTGACATTGACAATGTTATCACAGAAGAAGAACATGTAGATCCTCACCTGTCCTCCGCCGCTCTCGTTACATTCAGGCACGTACCGATAAAGTCCATTTCCTTGGAAGGATTATGTGTTAAGCCAGATCTTTTGCCGCTCCATGTATTTATAAGAAGGACAATACAGGCTGTAAATGCCGGGAGCTGTGGTGCATTAAGTCGCGGCGAATAACAAGAGGATGAATTACAACCAGCATGTTGTAATGAACCGGTACTTGACGTTTGATAAGAGCATCAAAGATTCTCGCAATCAGGCGAGCCGCATTGGTGCATATGGCGAGCGATGGGTGAGCATCTGTGGGGCAATCAGCGTGGTCAGATGGGGGGTAAGGTAACAATTAACCTGGCTGGGCCTCTTCCGATGGACTCGGAATAAACGGGCGATGTACTAGGATTTGCACGCTGTAATATTCGGCATAAAGCAAAGCTGATTGACTGAGGTGAAGTTTGTTTTTGCGCTCGGGATCCCACCGTACTTGAATAAATGAATACGGAGTCAACTGATTTTTTCCGGACTTACAATGATCGGGAATTCCGAGCATCCATGAATTGAGGGCAGAATCAAAAGCCATGATATTTTGAGCATCTGTCGGGGCGAAGGGTTGACCGTGAATATCTCTTGCTGGTCTGGGAGAATACTGATACTGCGTTAGAATACATAAAAACGAAGGGTTGAGCGATCCACTATAGTTGTGGTGACAGCAGCTTGTATTTCGAGAAGCTTGATATAGCGTATGAAGTAGGACGTCTCTGAAGGAATATCCTTGGGCTGCTTGAAATTTGACGGTCCGGGTAGGTCAAAATACTGATCGTCGCACTCGATTGGCAGATCCTGGTCGAAACTTTGCCTCCTCTTAGGAATGTCAAAGTATTGAAACTGAACTCACTCTCGATCATGAATTGCCATGGGGCGCCCGGTACGCGTGCCAGACACCCACTCTAAGCAAATCAAAACCCTGCAAGGATCAGCTTGTACGCTAGGAAAAGGGCAAAAACACACCAAAAAATCCGCTTCCATTGTTCACTCTCTGTGGTTGGTTCGCTTTGGGTCCTGCGGCGATGAGCACCGACATCTTGTGCTCTTCGCAAGCCGAATCCAATATGAATCCAGCTTTCTGCCGTCGGCGACAGGGCCATGAGGTACATGGCAGAAAGGGCGATAGTTTGAAGCTCATAAAGGTCGGGTTTACAGATCAAGCTTTCAGGAATAACTTGAACCTGATCCCATGAACCGTCGAAACAAGCTCGAAGATATAATGTTACGAACTTGGTTATACCATTTCCAACCGGCAGAATGGAACGTGGTTTCGTCTTCAAGATTGACACGAGTATCATCACAGTGTCGCGCTCCTAAACTCGAAACTAAGAGTAATGTTGCGGCAAACCTATGATCACGAAGATGCAACTTGTCCATGACCTTGCGTTCGAAGGTGGGACGATGCAAAACTGGCCAATAACAGTTGACTTCCTTGAAGTATAGGTCCACCAGAACAGAAAGCAGATCAGGATCAGGGAACATGTACTGCGGACTGTCATCGCCCGGGGGCGGGATCCTCCATTTTGGCATATCCCAAAATGTGCTGCGCTGTGGTTAGCCGGGGTTAGTAACGTCATTGACCACCAAGCGTGCTTACCTTATTCGGTAGATTTGAGAAATCCGGCTGGGGGGTGACACCGGAAACATGGCTGTGAAAGTTCAGAGCTGTTTGGACCAATGTGACGCCGCTGTTTGAAAACAGTTATGTCTGAGCTACCGGGCCTTCGCAGTGGGCCCACCTTGATTTGCCGAAGAAACGGTTTTCCGCCGGATTCAAGCTGAATTTCGAGAAAGAACCGGAGATGTGATCCATATCGTTGCGCGGTAAGCTCTCTACGCGGTGCATTAAAGGCACTACCTCGTCGTCGTTTTCGTTTAAAAACTGTTCCGTGAAATCTATGCCTGGTAGAAGCTGTAAAGTTCAGATAAAATAAAGATAAGTAGACTACCGAGACTTCCGCGCAGTCTCTTTCCTTGTTAAGAAGCTTCTCCATCTTTTCCACACGATTTTCTAAAGCTGCAACATATCTATAAATATGGATTAGCTCAGAGACGAGTCGGGAGAAGGGAAGCAAACCCTTTCGCCGAACTTAAGGTCTTGCCAAAACATGAAGCTGTCAGCTCAAACTTGCAAAAGGGGAGTATCGATTGTGACCTTCATGATGTCTTGGTGAGTACAATCCAAGCCCATATTGATGCAGTGGCTGCAGCGATTTCCAGGCATCTGCCCACTGTCGCCTTGAGAATCATCAAAAAAGGGCGAATGTCATGGCCAGGAATCTTCTCGTACATCGAACTGTCAGGGTGGATTCAGTGGCAGGGAACCAGTATAATCTGCAACGAACGCACTCTTCCGCTTCTTGCAGACATCGCATGCGCCTTGAATTCGACGCTGCTTGGAGGGTTTTACGCTGTTCTTGTCCGGTTCTAGATTGATTTCTGAAAACATCATGGGATGCCAAGGCTGCGGAGTTGCTGCGGAGAGTGTTCCGAGACAAGCTGACTCAGCCGACACGTCCTGTCACAGGTGTGACGCTCCGTGTTTAAGCTTTCATGTCGGATTCTTCCTCTTGCTCAGTATGCGGTAAACAGGGCGACATTTCCCTATGTTCCGGATGCAAGTTGCGCCACTATTGCGGTGAATCTGTCCCCCACCATCGCTGGACTCATCTAACATTAAATTTAATGCCGCAGGAGCAACGTGCCAAAAATCTGACTGGAAATCGCACAGAAAAGCCTGCGCGTCAACCCCAAAGTGGTACGATAAGCACAGAAAGGCACGCGATGGGAATCTTCACGAAGGTCGCCTCGAACTCGTCACATGGGATTGTCCTGAACACCAGACTGGTTGGGGCGCGCTTGAGCTGGAGAAATCTGCGGAGGTGAAACAGTATTTCGAGACTCATATGGGAGGCGATGAAGAACTGCTGTTTGGATATCTGCCTCGAAGCTTTCGTTGGTCATGTTGCGGTGCGTCTTCTCCCGATTCTCGACGTTTCTCTCACTGACGACCCTCCCTCAGGGCTGCATGGTAAACAGGGCCCGAATGGGTGTGATCACCATGGCACTGGAACTCGCCCATGCACTTGTGACTTTTGCAGGTTAGTTTTCTGGGCCCTGGAATTTCTACTTGATTTCGATCTTCTTAGAATGGGCAAACCTGTTCCAGACAGTGTTTTCAACACCACAGTATACGGACCTTTTCGTCACGGATTGACTCTCAGGCGTGGCCCTGATTCGCGCTCCTTCGATCCGCAAGCTGTATCTGAGGTTTTGCGCGGCAGATCATATTTTGGATTGGAAACGTGAATGTACTGCCAGTCCTGCAACCATCCGAACAGTACCCAAACCCTGTATTTTATTCTACTTTAATTTTTGAAATCCAACAAACTACGCAGTTGAATTTGGAGCCTGCTGAACTTGCGTTGAGCTACAAAGGCGTCGGTCATACTTCGATTCAAGGGCAGTCGCCCACTCTAGTGCTCTGGAAGTAGCAGTGTTGGGAAATTGCCACTTTTTTTTCATTGAAGACATTCGGGATGAGAGAGACAGGCAAATGGTGCCTCAAATTTTAAACCAGTTTCGCTTGGTATAGAAGTAGAGCGTTGAGTTCGGGTGGCTTCTAAATTTGTCGTCTGACTGCGAACACTGATCAAGTTCTTTAGTAAATTGTCCTGCTCCGCTATTTTTGTGCGTTGCCCGAGGATTGGAACTCTGGTAAGCGATAGCTGACATGTACTTAGCAACACTCTCAGTACTTCGAAAGCGACCACAAAACTCCATCGAGTATGTAAAGCCCGCTGAACAGCCACTGATAGGCGCGTCCAGCGCAATATTGATGGCATGTGATTGCCAAATATCCAAACATTTGAACGCGTTTGTTGACGCGCTGTTAAACTCTCCACAGCCACCATTAATCCAGCACAGCCATGAGCGGATCGCATAAAACGGGAGCAAATCTGTCAGCCACCTCAGAGTCCGACCCTCTCCGCTAACCACCAACAGCGTAGTCAGTAGTCGGTCCCCCACTCACCTCTGATTTTCAGGCAGGCCCTATCGTGACAGGCGTGCGGGACCGGTCGTCGCTTATAGGGCGTACGCGGGAGGGAGTTTTGTTCCATCTGCGGGTGCGGACGCGCCTAGATGTGGACCTGACGGTTGACCCAACCAAGCCGGAGTGGAGTCGACGGCGTCCCACAAGTGCCCAGCGCGACCTCGAACGACAAGCCAGGAACTCGCCTAGCGAGGTGCGTCTTCTCTCGTCACTGCGTTTTCCCTCTGTCTCACTTTCGCCGTTGCAGATGCTGTACCCGCCAGGAGTCGATTACGGCCATCCATCGTCGGCACGCTCACCGGGATTCGTTACGGGGCATGGGATCGTCGTGCTCGCCTGAACAGTCTGGATGCCCTCCGAGCGGTGAAGGGTGTTCGCACCGAAACAGACCATTAGGTCGCGGCCTATCCTCCGTAAAGCAATTTGGCAATCCCCTCTGGTGAGTCTCCCTTCTTCTTTCCCAACGCCTTGTAGTATCTGACTCGCTCTTCCAGAAGACACGCAGCAAGACTCACTAACCCGAAGCGAAAGAGCAGGGTCTACAACGAGATGTCGATTCGCCCGGGTGATCATCCTATTCTTCTCGTTCATCGACTTGTCGCTAATTCGCTTGCAGATCAGCAGCCCGCCACGCAACCGCCGTGTGGTCAATCGCGAAATTACCGTCCCCTCCGGTGGACATCCTTTCTTCTGCTATCATCTTGTCGCTCACTCGCTTTGGCCAGGAGCTAGATTGTTTAGGTGAGTCTTCCTGGGGGTGGGCTCGCAACCCTCGTGCACCCTTGTCGTGGGCCCCCGGGCTTAATACCTTCGGGTTAACCAATAGCACGTTAATTGCGAGGTTTGTCGTTTCTCTTGTCCATCGTTTTCCATTTTGGAAACCTTGAATGCATTGTTATATATCCAACCTTCGAGTGGCGTCTTCAATCCCTTCACAATTCGCCACCAGACCCGTCTTTGACAGTCGACCGCCGCTCAAGGTCTTGAGACGTTGCCGTGCGGGCTTCTGCCAACTGTACACTGCAGTGAAACGTCTGCTTGTCCAACTCGCAGTTGGACTGATCTGCGGTCGCTTGAGAGTTCATTTTTTAATCGGTGAGACGACGGAGAAGCACATGAAGGTCGTTTGGGTCCACACCGAGAGACCAAGTAGCGCAATTGAAGGATGCATCATGTCATGATTCATGTGCGCATGCCACAGCAGGATGGCACTGAAAAAAAATAGCAAAACTTTCCGAAGTTAAGCAGGGGAGCACAAAACAGAAATAAATTTATGAGAAACGGGAACTTTGGCTTGAGTCCTCTTGTTCAGTGTACAGAAATGCATGCGGAGGAAAGGAGGGCAAAATTAATCAACTGTTGTGACCTATTTAAATGCATGCAAGCTCGTTGCCGTCATAGACGTAATGGCGCTGACGATCTGCACCTTTCCCTCATCCGGCGTGCGAGGGTGCCACAGTCTCCATCGGTGACCGGACAGCGTGCTTCAAGCTCAACACATTGATGTCCTGAACCCTGACCATCCTACCCCCTCCTTCATCCTGAGCTCATCACCATGCCGGCGGTGGAATTACCAGGCAAGCCCACCTGCAATCGTTTCCACTCGTATCTCATCCGATTCAGGTTCTTCGGCCCCCACTGGCAATGTTCTTGCTCAATCTTCGGCGGCGGCTGAGTCTCTCCATGGGTGAGCACCTCCGGTTACTGCCCTGTGCTACTCCTATGTACGAAACTCATTTTTGTTCAGACAGAAAGCAAAAACGCCCATGCTCGCGGGCAGCATCATTGGCGGAATAATGGGCGCCGCATACATCATTGGATTCACCATCTATTTCGTCAAACGCTGCAAGCGGAAGCGGCTCCACCGCCGCATCGAGGCGGGTAAAGCACAACCAAAGGAGGAGCCAGAACCAAAAGAACGCATCGTTATACCCCCGGATCCTGCCGTTCTTTTGGGTCACCACCGACCTGGAGAGGTTATCACTGTGGATGAAAAACGACATCATCACCGTTCTAAATCCGTGCCCAAGGCGCAGCCGGAGTCAGGTTCGACCTCCAACTTGGTCCGTGCTGAGGACAGGATATCAGAGGAGGTTATCGTTCCGGGAAACGTGTAGCGTTTAGTACATTGTAGGTTCTATCATCCTTGCGCTTTACCTCCGCTCACGTTCGCCAAGGTAAAATATGAACTGGGACACCTAGACGCTCGTCTCGCATTGTTTACGACTATCTTACAGCTTATCATTTACTACGCCTTGTATGTCATCAATCGCAATATGCACCTAAACTTGCCGGCTGTAGAATTTTCAGTGCGTATCAAATCATTTTCCATGACCACTCACCGCGACGTCGCGCGCATACCGCAACAGAATGCCCCGCTTGACGTTGAGCTTTCCTTTCTCCGAGGCGTCCCACAGCGCTTTCCGCCTCGCCTGCTCCTTCTCATCCACATGCCAATCGATGGTCCTGCTCTCCGAGTCGATGATTATCTTGTCACCATCCTCTACCAACGCAATCGGACCACCCAGCCGCGCCTCGGGAACGACGTGACCGATGATGAATCCTCTGGAGGCACCGCTGAACCGTCCGTCGGTTATGAGCGCAGTCGAGTTGCTAAGTCCGGCGCCAGCGATGGCTCCCGTTGGGCCCAACATCTCTGGCATGCCCGGCGCGCCTTTGGGGCCTTGGTACCGGAAGATCAAGACCATGCCGGGCTTGATTTCGCCAGCCTCTAGCGAAGGGAAGAATGTGTCGAGGCTGCAGTACACCGTCAATAACTGAGATTCTCCTGGTACTCCTCACCTGTCGAAACACTTTGCGGTTCCCTCAAATCGACCACCCTCCTTTCCAGTTAACTTCGCGACAGAAGTCCCGGGGCACAAGTTGCCGCGCAGGATGGTCAGATGCCCTGTTGCCTTGATCGGATCGTCGAGCTTGCGCACGACGTCCTGGTTGAACTCGAGCTCAGCCACGTCCTCGAGGTTTTCCGCGAGCGTTTTGCCCGTCACCGTGAGCTGCGAGCCGTCGATGAGGTCCGTATGATTAAGGAGGTACTTAAGGATCGCGGGGATACCACCGACGCGGTGGATGTCCTCCATGTAGTATTTGCCGGATGGCTTCAGGTCGGCGAGGTACGGAGTTTTGTTCGTGATCATTTGGAAGTCATCGATGGTGAGCTGGCGTAACCGGTCAGCCCAGACAATAATTGTTGCGACAGATACTTACTTCGATGTCGGCGGCCCGGGCCATGGCGAGCAGATGCAGAACCTAGTACAGTGAGTACCAAACCTTCAGTCGGTATATTTTCCTCTACTCACTGCGTTGGTCGATCCACCAAGGATAGTCACAATAACGATCGCATTCAAGAACGATTGGCGCGTCAGAATGTCCCTGAAACGGAATCTCAGTGCCGCAACTCCAAATCGACGTGCGCAAGGCCGACCTCGGTTTGATATCCTTCTCAAGTAGGCGTTTGAGATACTTAGCGGCCTTGACACACTCTTGAGCTTTCTCTGTAGCCGGTCCTGTGAGCGACATTGAACAGGACGAAAATAAATTCTCCAACCAGGGTACAGTGCCGGCGTGCTGGAAGAGTACGGAAGGGACATGCCCAGGGCCTCGAGCGCTGAACTCATTGTGTTTGCGGTGTACATCCCGCCGCATGCACCAGAACCTGGGCACGCGTGGCGCACAACATCAAAGCGCTCCTCGTCAGTTATCTTTCCCACGGTATACGCGCCTGTCCCAAAACGGTCAACAGGCGTAAATCGTAGAAGCTGTTTACCCTCGAACCATAGGATTCAAAGGCATCGGATATGTTGACCCTGATACCGCTGAAACACAAGACGAAGAGAATATTTGTGGGCTTACGTTCCGCCTTTCTGATATCCCATTGAGGGGCAGTCTGCATAGTAAGTTCAGCATGTGTTGGGCGAGCGTGCTTATCCTGTATTCACCGACGTGACGAGTGCCGGCCTGGATCGTCCCGCCGTAGACTATGACCGTCGGCCGATTGTGGCGGGCCGCGGCCATGAAGCAGCCTGGCATGTTCTTGTCGCATCCTGGGATTGAAATGTTACCGTCGTAGTGTTGAGCCTGTTCGGTCTGTAAGCACCTCCAGAATTTTCTGCAAGTTATACAGACCATCACGACAGACTCGATCGAGTCCGCGATGATATCGCGGCTGGGCAGTCTAGAAAGATATTATTTTGCTGCCCTGGCCGGGTTCAATTACAACTCACGAGTATCGCATGCCTACAGAAAAATATAAATGAAGTTATAGGGACATGACGATGGTGTCGAACCGTCTGTGCCCATTGTTATGGCGTCCGATACACCAATAGTATTGAAGATCAGACCAACAAGGTCTTCGTCTTTGCAACCGTCTTTGACATGTTTCGCGAGGTCCATCTTTTCCGTTTCGTTAGCAAGGTCGAGTGAGGATATTGAAATGAGCTTCTACTAGATGAGAATTGCATGGGTTTCCTATGTGAATAAAAAAGTATTGGCTACGAATTGAGTAATTTGAACTGAACGCACCTTCCCACCAAATCGGAGAAATCCCGATCTGCGCCGCGTTTGAGTAAATTTGAAGAAAGAGCAGAGAACTAAATTCAGACCTGAGGCTTATTCATGTCTTCCTCAGTTAGGCCGACAGCATAGACTGTGAAGACGAGCGTGTAATTTATTTCTTAACGAACTGTGTACTAACGCATAGCCTGCGCGCCGCCTCGCGCCTGAACCAGCTCAGCAAATGATCTTCCGCCCAGAAGTATACGAACCTTATTCTGGGTAATCTGTGCTGAAATTTTGTTTAATTTTGCATTGGTAGGCTCTCCAGCCGGTGCCGTAGGCAGGGCATGGCTGTTGTGAAGGTCAATACCGTCCACCGATGGCGTCGATGGGCACGAACATCTGCACATCTGCTGAGGACATTGTGGGTGTGGTGGTGTGAAGAAAGTTGGAGACGGAAGGGCGCAGTACCCGGCGAAGCTTCAGGACATCTCATAGGGCCAGACTTTGGAATGTGGGGTAAGGCCCGCCGGCCCGGATTGCGAAGCCAATCACGTCAAGTGTATTTTGGGGATCACTGTAGCCCCTATCTTTTCGGACTTGAGGCAGCAGGAACAGCAAAAACACCCAGCTTCGCACATTTAACGCATTGGAACGACAGCTGCTATTCAGCACATTCATGAACTCTTCGGCCGAAGAAACTGACTTCAAGCCAGCTGTGAAACCCTGCTGAACTTGTACCACTGCGTTCAAAAGTTAAGTTGAACCCAAAGGCAGACTTCTGGACGGGCGGCGATGGGACCGGAATCATAGATGAAGACGAGGACAAGTCACGCCCACAGACACGCTACATTGACTTTCGTGGCCTTTGCTGAGATGGGAAGAAAGCGAGCGGCGTTTTTTAAGGGATTAGCGAGTCGTGGATTCTTCTTTCTTACTCTTTCTGACTTCGCTGACACGCAAGACGGCACGGAAGGTGAGCCGCTAACGGCGTCGGGAAATCCACACTGGCGAACGAAAGGCACGAGACCGAAAGGATACCAATAATATCCGAGCCATGTTCACCTGGGCGGCCCCGGGAGAACGTCGGACGACAGCTGGTCGGTGCGTTCGACAGACTTCAGGACTCTCGAATCTCGACGACGACGAGAACAGCACCTTCGAGCAATGCGAAAGTCGAACTCGGAGCTGCGTTGGGCGTCGAAGGACACGTCGAGTGCCGTTCACCGTATTGATTCCTCAAACTGATTTTTACAGAGGAAAATCATTCTTGACCAAGCCACACTAAGTGCACAAGTGAGCTTGGGCAAGGTGAACCCTCGTTATCTGCCCGAAACCCAACCGTTTCGATATCACAAAGTGAAAAGTTCAAACTGCAACGCACCTTCACCTTCAAAGATTGCCATTCATCGCATTGGACTCGTTGCTTGCTGCTGGAAGGCAGCGCTCATCATCTGCCAGCGCACTTATGCACCTGTCAGCGCCGTCCGTGCTGAGGCTCGGAGGCTTTTCGTAAACCTTCCGACGTCGCAACGACGCACATCACGACTGTTGCCTGCTGTTGCGCTGTACGACTGGCAACGATTACTTGGTCTTGCAATCTTGCCAGCCAATTCATGTCCGATACCTGGACCAAAATAAACCCCCACAAAAAAGCCGCACCTTTATCTTTTAGCTAGGCTTTCTTCTTCAACGTACGTAGATAGACGTAGATCCTTAGAAATTGTTATCAATGATTGGGTGATGTCCGATAAGTAGCGCTCGGTGCCTGACTTTGAATTTTTGTCCAGAGGCTGTGCTGATCCGCTAATACTCCTCCTCATTCTGAACCATCCACCAGCGTTCTCTGTACCGTACCCTGCTCCAGCTGCTCGCACTCAGCTGTTTTACTAGTGCTACGACATTTACGTCCAAAAAATGGCTCGCCCGAGCATAACAGAATCCAGAAGCGTCTCTTCCCCTGTATCCAACACCAATCTCAAGGCCAAGCCTTTAAAACCTCCAGGAATAATAATCCTACCCCCAGCCTACAGGCAGCAAGACGACGATGACTCCCCGCCGAGCTCGACGTCCGACTCCCGCAGGGCTGAGTCCACCACGTCCTTACCCGATCTTCCAGGGGGCCAGCACTCCCTGAATCGTCGTGCGAGCACCAGCACCAGTTCTCTGAACGTAAAGTTCGCACCACTGCCGCAGCTCGCACCGCGCAAGCGCCGCTCGACGGCCCCACTTGGGATTGCTTCCCGTGCGCTGATGATGCGCCGTCGGCGAGCGGGGACGCCCGGCTATGACATGAATGGCGACCCATTGCCGCCGACGCCGCCCATGTGGTCCGAGGAGGAGGTCGAACGCCATACGCAGCGTATTCTCGCAGAGCGCAGCGGTCAGATGCCGCCCCGCGAGCGCGACATCGATGACCCATTCTTGACCCTCGGGAAGATGGTCAAGGGTGCGGGGAAACAGCTCTGGCGGAAGGTCAACCACAAGAAGCCGGGCGATATAGATGAGAAGGGAGGGGATGCACCCGGCCGGACGGGGGGTGTCGTGGTCGCAGAACGCATGGTTCTTGCGCCGATATCGGGATCCGGGGATAATGCGTCGGTGGGGGAGGAGGAGGGTGGAGTGTGGGAGGAGGAGGTCGGCAGCCGCTTTCCTCTGAACGTCAGTCAGACGGAGACGATCGTCGAGGGGCAGTATTCGTGGTCCGCCGCGAAACTGAAGCCGCCAACCCCCCTTGAGGACAGCGGGTCGGTAAGTGACGACGCCAGCGGGAAGGAGCACAATCTATCATCGGCAGAGGTTACCGAGGAGGATTCGACGCGGGAAGACTCACGATCTACTTCTCTATCATGACACCCTTTTTTTGCGTATGGGACTTTGTTGCTCACGACACTACCGACTACACATACTTACATACACCATTTATCTTTATTCTATAGTACCACATTTTCCGATGTTTCGGTCTGTAAGTAAGATGATACTTATTTGCCGCAAGCGTCCTTGGCGCCCACTTGAGTTGTGTGCCAATCTTTCCTCTCATAAAGATCGACTTGTAGCGACTTGTATGGTGAAGCATTTCGAACCCTCCAACTCTCCTTCACTTGGACTCTTGGGTCTGACGCGCGCAGCCATACCTTCACAGAAACGCATGTGAGATGAACTGCGGGACATGCGATTTACAAAAAAAACGTTCGCTAAAGAAACGCGACTTATTGGTGTTAGACCAAAGCATTCGATATTCAATACAAGTTAATACAGTCTAGTACTTGCTAGAAGTCGAAACCCTCTTTGCGGAAGGCTTCCAGCGGTGCTCGATTCTCAGAGGCCGTCATCGCCGCGAGATCTGGTCGGTCCTAAAATTCCCGTTAATTGCAAACCAGCCAGTTATCCACGCAACTCTCACCAGGGTCAGAAGCGCACGGCGGAGCGTGTACCACAACTGGTCACTTGTCTCACCCGTAGCCTCCTGCATACTCAGAGCACTCAAGAAGTGCTCCGCCGCCTCTTTGTGTGCGCCGATATTCAAGCCTGGGTGAAAATCAACACCAGAAACAGGGTGAAGGGATGATTACGCACATGCTACACCGACGTTGTAGATCGCACGGGTGTACGTCGGCCGCAACTGCAGCGCTTCCCGATAGGCGCCGAGCGCCTCCTCCGGGTGGCTCCCGTTCGAAAGCGACGACCCAAGCCGGTTCCACAGCACAAAGTCCGTCGGGCGCGCAGACAGCGCGCTCTCGAAGCAGTCCTTGGCGCGGTCGTACTCGGTGTTGGTGTAGAACAAGATCCCGAGCGCGATCTGCACGTCGGGGTCCATCTCGCCGCGGCTGTGCTGCGTGCGCGCGAGGTCGAGGAACACGTCCGTGAGCCGCTGGTGGGTGTCCCACATGGAGTTCGTAGCGACAGCAGCGATCGTCTCTGCGGACACGGGGTGCGCCGGGAAGCGGGATCGGAGCCAGCGGAGGAGCATTGAATGCGACGCCCTGTCCATGGATTCGTTCGTGTATGATATAGCGAGGGACTGCGCGGTTGTCGTGAGCGCGGAGAGTTCCGAGTGTGAAAAGACTACATACCAGCATTCCAACGCCAGGAGCGCCTGCCGCCTCTCCGCGCTTGACGCCTTCAGCGAGCGCACGCATGCCAGCTTCCTCTCGCTCGTCCATGCTTCTTGTTTCACCCAACAGGATCCAAGCCTCGTAACCACCTTCGCCCAACTCGCCCTTCTGGATAGCAGCCTCCAGTAACAGCGCTGCTTCAGACAAGGATCCATTTTGCTCGAGCAAAGCTTTCGCATCGGCGAGAGGCGAGCGCGCCGCGGCTGCTTCCGCGAGGTGCTTGTTGTTTTGTTCTTATAGGCGGTCAGTATAAAGTTGATCGTAGGAGAAGCGACCTACCAAAGACATATTCGCTCAGGATGGGTATGCCGTGTGGGTCGAATTTGACGGCCGTGGATTCGACGTCCTCGGAGAAGTCTCCCAGACCGCCTTCCCACGCATTTTGCATGGCAGCTCCGTAGTCACCATCCAAATCATCCCTTTGGGCCGACATGAGCTGGTTGAACTCTGCCTCCCATTTTGCCATCTCTTCTTTGGGCGGGGGCAGGTCCGAATTTTGAAGTTGGCCCCAGACTCTGTGGAACATTTAATTCCAGGATTGTTGCGGTTGCTCGACGAACCTTTTGAACTCGGGAGTCATACCCTCAGGGTCATCGAGTTTAGCTTTATCGAGGGCTTCACCCAACTGCGCCACCCCATCGTCGACTTCCTCGATTCGGGCGGTTTCAGTTTGTGTTTGCGGGTGGGCAGCGGCGATTTGCGCAAAAGCCGCTTCGAAATCGGCTTCACGGCTTTTACCCTTGCCATTCATCTGCATCGGAAAAGCCTGCTGCGCCATCCCGGGGCCATACATGCCCATCGACATCGTATTGAACTGTCCGAGGGAGGACATGTACGTCGGCCGTTGCTGGTCTGCCGCCGGTTAGCATTTATTCAAGTGGGTTGGACGTGCAGCCGACTCACAATCTGGGCGGGCCATGTGCTGCTGAGATGATTGGGCAGCGGCGGATGCCTGCGGTGGGCCGAACTCTGCCGCCCACGCCGCTGGAGCAGCACCCGCCTCGAATCCGCGCATACTCTTCTGCTGCTCCATGATCCATCCCTCACTGGCCTCCGACATAGATCGTCCGCTTAGTTCGTGGAATCGAGCGAGTTCGGCAGGGTTTGGAGCACCAAACGCAGGGCCGGGCCCCGATTCAAAGAACTGGCGCGCAAGGGCAAGATCATGTTGGCTTGCGCCGGATGAATTTGTCCCAGGGAGTTGGTGAAGCTGTTCGGGTGAGAAAATAAAGTATATAAGAGGTGTTTGTAGCTTACCCGAGCCGACGAAGGACCTGCGATCCTGTCCTGGAGAGGCGTCAAAATGTGTGGCCCACAGAGCGGCGCTGCGAACTGACCTGTTGGAGACTGCGGTCGCCTTCGGTGTGCTTTAGTACCTGAGAGAGAGGATTGAAAGGCACAGCGCATTCTGCGCCAGAAACCAAACCCTCAAAAGACATGGTGGTGGACAGAGAGCAAAGGAAGGTATTGGATTCGGACCGAAAGACGCCGAGGCATTTGATTGTGTTCGTCTCTCTGCTATCTTGCCGGCTGGCTCTGTTAGCTTCAAGCTCGTACTTAGACTGACTGTGTATATTAGAAGATAGATTCGTTCTCTACCGGGTCCAACCGTGACTCTGAAGAGAGCTCGAGCTAGCTCTGAAGCCATACGGGATACATGTTCCCGAACTGCATTATCAATTACATGGACTTTTCTCGAGTCGACCGTATTCGTCGATAGGTAGGAGTAGGTCTACAGTAGCTGGTATGCAGTATGAATAATATACTGGCGCGGTCCCGATACACCTGATACAAGCACATGCAATTCGGTGGGTCAATTATTAATTAGGAACGCATTAGCGCAGAGGAAGGCTAGTATACACGTCCCAGTCCAAGTAGACGCTGAGACGCGGTGAAACGAGGGTGAGAGGGTTACGCGTCTTCCAGTGACAGCTTTCCTAATCCGATCGGTTTCCCTCTTCCCTCCATGTCCTTCGTGACCTACGCATCCCAATTCCTCAACAGGCCCCAGGCCTCATCCTCCGCAAACCCTTCCTCGTCCTCGACCTCCCAGCCGCTGTTCTTCTCGTTCACCACAGACGAAGCTTCTGTGCACCTCGACGACTCGGACGACCCCCATTTCCACAAATACAATGCCTCTGCGGGGGAAGAAGATGAGGAGGACCCTTATCTGCGGTTGGACGAGGAAGAGGGTCCTGCAGAATATGCACGGAGTCAATATCCGGACATAGACTCGGATGGGGAGGGGGAGGGTGTCGGGTGGCTCGCGCACCAGCGGTCCCCGTCCCCCTCGTATACTCTGTCGCCTGCACAGCCGACACGAGTCATTTCACCCAATTCGAGGCCTCACTCAAGCCATTCAAACTACAGCAATCCAATTCCGCAGGCGCAGTCGCTTTCACTCGCGCTCTCCGAGTCTCTGCTGCCTCGTACAGGGCCCGAGGCACATGCATTTCATTTACCAGCCCCGCATTCCACTCTGGTCGAAGCGGGAGAAGGAAACCGCAACCAAACGCACACGCGGCGGCTGCTTTCCTTGGCATTTACAGCATCCTCTGCGTGCTATCGCTGCTCTCCCTCGTTTTACCCGGCGGCAATTCCCCGTCAGAACGCCCGCCACCTGCTCTGCTGCACACCATCCCCCTCCTCACCTTCCTCACAATACTCTCAGCGCTTCTGTCGTATACACACCTAGCGCTTCTCCGGGCATTCCTCCGGCCCGTGCTCCTGGTTTCTGCGCTCGCGCCACCGCTTGCGCTCTTCCTCTCTTCGATTCTGGCATTTGCGGGGTCGTTTAGCTCGGGAGCGGGATGGGGACTACGTCTCTTCGCACTCATACCGTTGGCCCTCGCACTCCTCAGCGTGCGCCGCCTTCCCGCGGAGCTTCACCGCGCCGCCCGCTCCCCCGCCGTCCTTTCCCTCTCGACGCGCATCCTCTTCTTCCGCGTGCCTCTCCTCCTCCTCCTCTCCCCCTTGATACTGCTCGCTGGTCTCATCCTCAGCCTGCCACTGCTTACACTCCTGGTGCGCCTACCACTCTCACACTCGTGGTACATGCAGCTGGGCAGTGCCGCCGTCGCCGTGTACACCGTACACGTTTACTTTGTCGCGCGTGCCATTCAGCGCAGCGTCGTCGCCGGTGGCGTCGGCGCGTGGTACTTCTCGTACTCCATTCCGCCACCGCCTCCGTCGGATACCGCCCCCGGCTGGAACACAGGGTCCCCCGCCCTCGATGCCCAGGTGCGCATCGTGAACGCCGCTCTCCGCCGGCCACCCGGGCCTTTCATCCTGGCTGCGCTCGTTGCGCTCCTCCTCTCAACACTCTCCCTCCTTCAGCTCATCCTCCTGTACCTGCCCCTCGCACTTCCATACCGGTTCATTGCCCTTTTTGCGGACCTCGCGCTCGCAAAGATCCAGGCGCTGGGAGAGCGGGTCGGTGGGGGGCGGTACACGGGTGTGTATTGCGGACTGACGGGGGCGGGCTTCTGGGAGGGTGTGAAGGGGGTCCGTGATGTGCGTGCGAGTGCAGCGGAGAGAGCCCCTCCCGCGCTGCCGCTTCCGCGCCCATACACGCTTGCGCTGCCGTTTGCGCTCGTCGCATATCTGCGCGCAGCAGGGGATCGGGAGGGAGAAGAGGGCATCAGCTACGCTGACCAGCAGCGCGCGGCAATTGCTGCAGCGGTCCTGGCCGGTGCTGTGTGTGCGGCGGTAGGCGTTTTCTGTGCTGGCGTCGTTAGGGACTGGTACGTATCGTTTTTGCTTTCCGGAACGTCGTCACCAATACACTCAACAGCGCCGACACGCTCTACGTGTGTCATCTGATTGATCGCGCCGCGGGCAAGCGCCCCGGCTCAGATGGCCGCGACGGGGAAGGGGAACGGCAGGAGGTGTGGGGTGCTGTATGTTTTCTCCTTCTTCCAGTCTCGATCCTGCATCAATACTCACACCGTGTAGTTCGACCCCTCGCCCGCCGACCTCGTCTCTCCGCCGCACGACGCCGAGACCGGCTTTGGCAATTTTAATCTGGGGGGCTTTAACCTCGGTGGGTTTGGATTCGGAATGGGGGGCGGTGCGGGGGAACGGGAGGGCGGGGGACGGGGAGAGGAGCCTGTGTATGCTAGACTACGACGGACGAGCGAAGAGGAGAATCGGAAGGCACCGCTGCCCGCCGCACCGAGAGGACGGGAGCGTGGCTTCCAGGCACCTGGACCGGGACGTGGGGTTTCCGCGGTAAGGGATTATTCGCCGCCACCACGCATGGGTGCTTCGGTATCGCGGAACCTCTCCGCTGCTCTCGAGACGCCGCAGCCTCATGTCGCGCCTCCTCAGCCCCCGGCTCATGTAGTGCAGCCCCAGCCCTTGCTGCAATCCCAGCAGCGTCCTCAGGTCGAAGACGTCGACTCGGATGTGGACTCGCTGGATTCCCGGTCTCAGGGGCGGGGTGGCGAGAGCTCGGGGGCTTTTCCTGGGAGCGGGTTTTTCTGAGCCTCAGGAAGGACGCCAGATTATATATACGGAGTAACAAGCTCAATACTAATCGAATCCAAGAGTGGTGGACGGTTTAAAGACGCGTCGGGATTGCCAACGGATCAAATTAATTATGAAAAGACGCTTACGGCGGGTTAGACGCTTATGTACGGGTATTTGTGTCGTGATCGACCGCACACCATATAAAAAAATGTGGTACGACGCGTCGTATACATTCTCCTCCGTTCTCGCCGCGACCCGCAAACCCACTTCTGCGCCTTGATACCTCTCTGCTATCATGGCGAACACTAAAAAGACCAAGGCCGCGCCGTCACAACAGCCCAAAGACCTTCTTACCAAGTGGGCTCCTCGCGTGTTCATTCTGCTTATTCTGGTTGCAGTTGGCGGGTGGTTGGATACCATAAAGGTTCGCGGCTTTGTCTACGCAGTTGAATACTAGTTTATTCTAATTTATCGACAGAGTCGGTGGTATATCTTCGACCCAACGCAGCTGCACGAACTCGCACAAGCGGCGATCGCGTCTTCGCCAAACGACACCGCTGGGATGATCAACCACATTGTCACCAACCTCACCCTCACCTACCCCACCAACCAGATCAAACTCAACGTCAACCAGGGCGAGTGGGTGTTCAACAACGCGGGCGGCGCGATGGGCGCCATGTACATTATCCACGCGAGCGTCACCGAGTACCTCATCATCTTCGGCACGCCGCTCGGGACGGAAGGCCACTCTGGGCTGCACACCGCAGACGACTACTTCAATATCTTGGTTGGAGAGCAATGGGCGTTCCTTCCTGGGAGCCTGGAGAAGGAGGTGTATAAGCCGGGAATGGTGCACTACCTCCCCCGCGGAACCGCTAAGCAGTACAAAATGCACAAGGGATGCTTTGCGCTGGAATACGCGAGGGGTAATTCTCATTCTGCTTCTTGTCCCATACGGCCCCCGCTAAACGCGTCGATTAGGTTGGATCCCGTTGATGCTGCCCTTTGGTCTTGCAGACATCTTCACCTCGACTCTTGACTTTGTAACACTGTACCACACCGTCCGGGTGACCGGACGCGAAATGCTTAGAAATATCCTTATTGCCAAAATTTAATTAATATTTTATTGCTCTCTTGTCCTTTGCTTCTACAGTCCATTCCGGTTTCGATACGGCGCGAATCGACTACTTCTTGAGTTTCTTGACCAATTCTGGAACGGCGTCAAACAAATCTGCTACTAGGCCAACATCCGCGACTTGAAAGATGGGCGCGTCCGGATCCTGATGTTCGTTTTACTTTTAGCACAAAGATCAGCCTCGAATCGAACAGTACCTTGTTCACTGCAACAATGAGTTTGGAGTCTTTCATGCCGGCAAGATGTTGAATGGCACCGGAGATGCCGAAAGCCATGTACAGCTCTGGTGCGACAACTTTGCCCGTCTGGCCGACTTGGAGCGAGTTGTCGGCATACCCGGCGTCAACCGCAGCACGGGACGCGCCAACGGCGGCGCCGAGCGCATCCGCCAGAGGGTAGAGGGTGGACTCGAACGTTTCAGCGTTCTTCAACGCGCGACCCCCAGAAACAACCCTGCTTGCGACACCGAGATCCGGGCGATCAGATTTCGTCAACAGCGTCCGTATGTGCTGCGTTGGAGGGTCGTTCACTTCGATGGGATCGAGCGCCTTGGCCTCTGCTTCCGTGTCCGTGGACGGAGCAGCAGAAAATGCTGTTGAGCGGACGGTGAAAAACTTGATTCGAATCGAGGAGGAAGCCCGAACGGTCGCAATAGCATTGCCTGCGTATATCGGGCGTGTAAAGGTAGTGCTATTGGCCGCCGAGTCGTGTTCCAGAGACGTGATGTCAGACACTGCTGGCAGATCGAGTATCGCAGCAACGCGAGGTAAAAGTGACTTTGCGAAAGAGGTGTGTGCGGAAACAACGTGTGTGAATGGAGAAGACTCTGCGAGCAGCTTCTCGAGCAAGGCGGAGAGCGTCTCTGCGGACGGCTCAGAATATTGTGCCGAGGTCGAGTGGAGCAACGACGTGACGCCTTTCAGCCTGGAGAACGGGTCAGTTGGCCGCAGTTTGCGCAGGATACTATTACTTTTTGGCCTTGTCGACGACGCCCGGAACGTGTTCTGGTCCGCCGATAATGAGGCCGGTGACCTGCCCACCCAGCTGCTCCGCTGCCGTCAACGCGGAAAGAGAGGCAGAGTCGATGACCCCTTGACGGTGCTCCAGGTATACAAGCGCATGGGGAGACGAGGGGTCGAATATGTTCGCAGAAAGGCTCGCAAGCCGCCTGCTGTTCGTGGCCGCAGGAACATGGCTGGGTTGTGTTTTCACATGTATTCGGCGCGACCACGTGCCCCCGCCATTCCTGCTCCCGACCAACATGGGACTTTCTGCAACTTTTTACGAAAATATGTCAGGGTCGCTCCAATGGGTCAAACCTTTTTTGACTTCAACATATCACTTTCAAGCTTTCCAGGAATTCTGTGTCTGATTCTGGGCGCTAATCGTGCGATCGTCTCTGTTTTTAGTACAGGCGGTGGAAATGAACGGCCCAGCGCCAAATTATAACAGCATGAGGCTTCTGACGCCCTGCTTTCTCCCCCCAAAGTCCCCCCACTGAATTTTCGCAATGTCTCCTCCCTGCCGTTTCTTCAATAAACCTGGAGGTTGCCGCCGAGGAAACCAATGCAGCTTTTCTCATGGTGAATCCTCTTCCCGGCCATCCCAAGCTAATAGACAGGCGCCGCTTCCCAATGCACCAGGAGGCGTCTGTAGATTCTACTGGAGTACCGGAAAGTGTCGTCATGAATTCGAGTGTCGCTTCAAACACACCCGAAACCCTTCAGACGACGCATCTTCGTCTCCTTCCCCAGGCTACCCTGAAGCGTCTGTTCCTTTGAATGCAGCCAACTCTTTAGCTCCTTTTTTGACGGAAGCAGGCTTAGCCAAGCTAAGCGCCTCCGGAAGCGATATCTTCTTTCCGCCCCCTCCCAAACCATTGTCTCCCAATGAGACCCACAATCATCTCAAGAGATTTCTGGGAGACGATTTCAGATTCGAGAAGACGTTCGATGTATACGGATTTCTCGTGCCTCTGGGATCTATCAACACCTCTAGCCCCCTCTGGGTGAGTCATCTGGGGTAATATATGAGACTCCATTAATTATTCTGCAGGCGCCGGAAGACGGACCTCTCCTCCTTACGTCACTAGCAACGGTACTTAATATTCGAGACTTTTAATTGTGACTAACCATCGTCAAGGGTAACGGCCTTCTTCGAATCGGCGATGTATTCGGATGGTCCCCCGTATCCAGTCGTGCAGGATCGAGTCGTTCGGAACTCTCCTTCCAACGGGGATATCTGCACATGCTCAAAGTCCGTGCTTCATTCACCCACAGCCTCTTCTAACATATTACGTGCAGTTTTATTCCTCCGACTTGGTCGTCAGAAGTACCTTGAACCACCTCATCAATGGGCTCTACATGCGCATCCTGGATCACTTCGACAATTTTTCTGCCAACCTTGATAAATGCATGCAAGAGTGTATGGATGCTCGGTCTTTCAAAGATCCCAATGCGCCACCCAACGAGGCGCTAGGCAGCCAAATGATCTCCTCATTGGCGGTCGTGTTCTTTGAGTGCGTTCAGTGTCCCGGACGAGACATAACCTGACCTCTTGCACTCAAGGATTCTAACCCGCTTTAAAAACGCGTCAGCAACATACCCGAACCTGGTCACGATGGTGCGAAACCTGCAGACATGGACGACTACTTGGATCGACGGCATTTGCATGTCACCCCCTACCTTCGACAACCCGTTCCGAGAAGCGACCACAACCACCCGCGATCAGATCATCGGGCATCTTCGTGCCAAAGTCGACCGACTTGTTGCCATCGTTGACCGAGAGCAGGGGAGGATCGATCGCGCAAACCAGCAACATGCCGCTCCCTCTTTTCGACTCTCCGATATATCACAAGAAGGTGTGGTGGCCGCCCTCAATATCACATATGAGGGCCCGGGCGCTCTGCGGCCTCTCGGAGCTCGCCACGACAATGACTTCTCCGAGATAGCAGACATTCGAGTTGCACCAACGCATGACGAACTCATTTCCCGGCTTCCGCCGTTCTTGCCCGGAAACTTCCGAGATGCCCCGCATCACTTGCCCGCCGAAGGCATGGAACGGCTCTTGGACATTCAGTTCCGCTTACTGCGTGAGGAGCTCACCGCTTCTCTACGCACTTCTGTGCAGATGGTTCGCGAGGATTTGCTGAACCCGTCACCCAAAAGCGTGCTGTCCCAGCTCATCAAATCAAGCGGCGGGAAGTACCGAGGTCACGCAGAGGGGCAAGACCAAGTTATGTTCAATGTCTATACCAATGTGACGTTCTCGCCGTTGGCTCCCGACCGGCGCGGTCTCTCCGTCGGTCTCTCCATTGACACCCCGCCAGGTCGGGCTCGCCAATCAAAAGCAGGAGCACGGGTCGCGTTTTGGGAGGGCATGAGCGGGAAACGGCTCATCCAAGGGGGGCTAGTAGGCCTGGTATGGCAGACGGGGAACGCAGTCGATGTTCACCTGGGAATCCTCGCCAGCTCCTTGAGGGAACTGACAGACGACGCGAGAAAGCCTAATGGTGACACTCGTGTCTCTGTCCGAGTCGTTTTCTTCGACCCGGCGGTTGAAATTCGCGTTCTAAACGCGCTCAAGAACCATGACATAGCGCAGACCGGTATCAAGGGACTTGTCGAGGCCCCGGTTATGTTTGAAGCGATCAGACCATTTTTGGAAGCCTTACGCGCTGAACCTGAGTCGCTTCCTTTCGCGCGTTACCTTGTACATCGCAGTCCTGGCTTCCTGCAGTCGATAGATATCACGCCGCCGCGATATGCGCTTGTTCCAGGCTTCACATATCAGCTGGCGTCATTGTTCCCGCCTGAGGCGGGCATCGACGACTTGAAGCTCGATGTTTCGGATCCCGCCTCTGTCGCGTTTGTACGCGATCAACTCCAGACGAGCAATGTGGACCCTAGCCAGGCAGAAGCCGTCGTCGACACACTGACCAGAGAGCTCGCTATGATACAAGGGTAAGTACTTTCCAGTCTATGTTTCTCGTGCTGACATCATGATCTTTCTTTCTTAGACCTCCAGGTACTGGAAAGGTGGGTTTGATCGTCAGTATATTCAACACTGAGCACTGATTGGTGCCTACAGTCGTATACTGGGGTTGAAATCCTTCGAGTGTTACTCGCGAATAAGATCCGCCCAATCCTCATGATTGCTTTTACGAACCATGCCCTCGATCATATGCTCACTTCCGTTCTCGACGCCGGCATCACGAAAAAATTCGTCCGGCTTGGCTCTCGTTCTGCTGACGAAAAAATCTCCCAGTACTCGATGGAAACCATCGAAATGGTCGCGGGGAAATCCCGCCTCGACCGGTCTTTCGGGGCCCATTATCGGGACATGAAAAATGTCCAGGATGAGATACGCGGTTTGATGAATACGTTTGTTCGTGCACAAGTCACCTCGAAGGAGTTTGAGGATTACCTCCAAGTTCAGTACAACGAGCATTTCGAGCACCTTTACCTTTGTCCACCCACCTGGATCAGAACTCTTAGAACTGTCTTCGGAGACGACGACGATGCCGTCTGGATGCATGCTGGTAAACGTGGTAAAGTGGAAGCGGAGGACAACTCCATGTACGCTTTCTGGAGGAGCGGGAAAGACTTGGATTTCCTCGATACATCTTTGGGGCGCCAAGCGGAACACCAGCAAAGGCAAGAGAATCAAAACCGGTTCAGTGCGTTGAATACGATCGAAGAGGAGCAAGACGGCAACGCTCACATTGACATTGGCACGGTCGAGACCCAAGAGGAGAGCAACGAAATGAGCGACTCGGATGAGGATGAGAACGTTGAAGAAGAATCGTGGCAGAAGGAGTGGATAGCGTCGGATACAGACACAGATGATAGCGGCCGCACCGTCGAAAGCCCATCCCCTGCATGGTCGACTCGCCTTTTGTCACCTCCCTCTCCACCGCAGACAACTCTACACCGGGAAGTTCCTGTGCAGGTGACCGATCTACAGAATCCGACAGCCTTTTTTGGCGGTCCAATCCCAGGAATCCCCGATTGGAACCGCCCATTGGACACACTGCTCGCGGAGGGGACGATGTGGTCTTTTTCTCGTCGTGAACGAAATCGGCTTCACGCTTATTGGTCGGGTCAAATAAAGGAGAGGCTTCATGAAGATCAGCTGCAAGATTTCCAGTCACTCCGCAGTCAGCACGAGAGCGTTCTTAAAAAACATCAAGAAGGCAGAGACGAGGTGCGTTAACTTGCCCATTTCAACACTTTCAACTCATACACCCGCAGATTCAACGACATCTCCTGAACGATATCGATATTGTTGGATGCACCACAACAGGTAGGCCTTACATTTAATCGTTATTTACTCCTGGTACCTTGAGCTGAATCGACCAGGCGCTGCTAAATTGACGTCGTTATTAAAGGTTGGCGATCCGAATGTTCTGAAATTTCGAGCTGAACCCGTTTTCCAGAGCCTTTCTCCGCGTGTGATGCTAGTCGAGGAAGCTGGCCAAGTACTTGAAGCGCACATTCTGGGCAGTCTCGTGCCGTCTATCGAACACATGATACTCGTTGGAGACCCGCGCCAACTGAGACCCACCCTAAACACCTATTGTTCGTCATTCTCATCCTTCATACCAGATAAGTGCTGAACTTGAATAAAGCCCTTTCCATGGACAACAAGCGCGGAAGACAGCTGTTCAAATTTGACATGTCTCTCATGGAGAGATTGGCTGAAAACGGTTTGGCCATGTCGCAAATCAATGTCCAGAGGCGAATGCGGCCAAGCATTTCGTCCTTGATTCGGAATGCCTTGTACCCTGCGCTCAAGGATCATGATCTGGTGAAATTGTATCCTGATGTTCGCGGATTCGGCAAGAATGTGTTCTTTTTCTCCCATACGCACAGAGAAAACGACGGCGCGGAAGAATCTGCCAGCAAGTATAACACTTTCGAGGTTGACCACATTTACATTCAATGGGAAGGTTATTGATATATTGTTGGCCAGGTCGAAATGATTAAGGATCTCGTTCTGTACTTGCTACGGTGCGTATTGATCATATTGCTGTATCTATTTACGACTCCCCGACCAGACAGGGTTGTTATTCGGAGGAAGGTGATATTGTGGTTTTATGCGCTTACCTTGGCCAGTTAGCCCGTGTGCGAGACGCCCTCGGGAACGAAGTCGCTGTCATAATCGATGGACGGGACAAAGAGAATCTTGCCGAGCAGGAAGAGGAGGTGGTTGAAGAGCAGGCGCAAGTTGAACATGTCAGAGTGACCAAACGGGTAAAGCCCCTATCTTTGCACAGCCTCATTACTGAAAACTGTTAAGGTTCGCCTACGGACGGTGGACAATTATCAAGGAGAGGAGGCCAAAGTAAGCTCATTTATTACAGAGTTGGTTACTTTGCAATGACATGCACCAAGATTGTCATTCTCTCGACTGTGCGTAACGCTGGCGGGAGGAATGATTTAGATCAGATGCGTCGTCCAACCATCGGATTTTTGGCAGTGAGTAGAGAATTGTTTTTGGAAGTCATACACCGCTGATCGACCTCGCAGTCGGAAAACCGAACAAATGGTGAGTTAACTGCAGTCGATCCTAGTGGGTTGGAATTTATCTTGAACTTAGTTGCGCTGTCACGGGCCAAAGAAGGCCTCTTTATCCTGGGTAACTCTTCTCAGCTAGCTAGCAGAAGCAAAATGTGGCGCGATGTCATCGATGAATTAGAAGCAGCCGACTGTGTTGGAACTGCTCTCCCCGTTTCTTGCCATCGTCACCCCGATAGAGTTGAACCGGTTTCAAAACCCGGACAACTTCCCTTGTTTGCTCCAGACGGTTCGTGCCCGCTCACGGAACAATCCAGCTGATGATCAGGTTCGTTTAGGTGGCTGTCTTGAACCGTGCAACTTTCGTTTAAAATGCGGACATGTCTGTCATTATAAGGCATGTATTTTGTGTTGGCATGTTGACTTGTTGGTGTTCATCGAGAGCGCTCTAGTGCCACCCCGATGATCCCAAGCATCTTGCTGTATCGTGTCCACAGCCCTGCCGTCGACTATGTCCTCGAATGGGTCACCCCTGTCATAAGGAATGCTCGGACGACTGCGGAAAATGTATGTTCTTACTGAATGATGTCACGCTACCTTGTGGTCATCAAGTTCCGTCGATTGAGTGGTCAGTGCTGTTCTTCTTCCTCCGAAAGGCTCTCTAAACTACCGCTTTATAGTCATCGTCTGGATAATCTCGACAAGGTGGTTTGCAGAACTTTGGTTGTGAAGAATTTTCCAACATGCGAACACTCTGCTCAGATGATGTGCTCCTCGGATCCTTTCATGATGCTCTGCACCAGCCTTTGCGGCGGAACCATGACTTGCTGCGGGCGACCCTGCAATTCTCGATGCCATGCATGCCAAAAAGTCAACAAACCACTGCCAGCGCCGGAAATCCCAGACATGGAAGTCACAGAGCCAGAAGTGACGGAAAGAATCACTAGAGTTCAGCATTGCAACCATCCATGCCAGAAACTGCTGTTCTGCGCACACACATGCTCCGAACCATGTTCGAAGAATCACCAGTGTGCAAC
Source organism: Mycena crocata (assembly GCA_029281795.1). NCBI lineage: Eukaryota > Fungi > Basidiomycota > Agaricomycetes > Agaricales > Mycenaceae > Mycena > Mycena crocata. Next base: position 667,861 of record JARJCP010000020.1, read on the forward strand.
AGCATGCAAAAGAAAATGTCGTCAAGAATGCTCACATTCTCAATGCACGGATTACTGTTCGACACCGTGTTCTCCATGCATGAAAGACTGCACTTGGTAAGTTTAATTGGAGGATGTAGTCTATGCTTTGCTAATGCTCTAAACAAGGGTTTGCCCCCACGCAAAATGTCCTCTCCCCTGCGGATCTGTGAGTCTGTGTTTCATCAGCAGCACAATCTATACCCATTCTTCGTAATACTAGGTCTGTGCTCGCTTGCCATGCGACAAACCCTGTCCCAATCTCCTTCGTTGTGGGCACAGATGTCCGTCGGGTATGTGACTTGATCGCGCGCGATTTAACCAATAGCTAATATGCAGCCAAGTTTGCGGAGAGGACTGCATGATTCAAGTTTGTTCCCTCTGCGCTCCGGACGCTGTCAAAGAAGATGTCGTCGACTTCCTCATGTATCGCAAACTCAAAGACGTTGAACCAGCGACGGGGACGCTCGACGAGCTGCTCATCACCCTTCCCAAGTGCGGTCATGTCTTCACCGTCGAGACCTTGGACGGGCACTGCGGGATGACCGACTTTTATACACGGGAAGGAGCGGAAGGAAAGTGGCTTGGACTGCGATCACCCGATTCGACGGGCGAAACAAGAAAAGTACCAGTTTGCCCGACCTGTCGCACTGCGATTACTGCGCCTCGATATGGTCGCATCTACAAATCTGCAGATCTGGACATCCTGGAACGGAACGTTATATCCAGCATGACTATAAACCTCAACAAATTGGAACAGTCCATGACAGGGATCGCGAAGAGCCGTATCAAAGACCTCTTGAAAACAGAGAGTGCGCGCCTTAGAATTCCTTCCGACTCGAGTCCGAGCACGAAGAAACAGCGACAAGGACGCGCGAAAGCACGGAAAAACGCACTCGCCAACTCGCAGGACCTACCGATTTCCCTCGATACGCTGATCCCATCGAACTCACTCCACGCCGTGTCGCCTGCCATCGCAGATGCCTGGAAACGCATTACGCAGCACTTGACCACTATGTACGCCGAAGCAATGAAAATTGCCACCATGCGCTCTGCACATCTCAATGCATGGGAGGCAGCATTTTCATGCTTGTATGACACGGAGATGAATCTAGCCGCGGCGGATCCCGCACACGCTCCTCGCCGACCCACAGAGCACGCCCTGCGCGTTGCTAGATTTAAAGTGGGCCAGCCGCAGCCCAGGGCAGACAAGCGGTTCCTAGTCGAAGCGTTCTGGGCCACTCTCCAGCTTCGCTTCATTATCAGCGATCTCGCGAGGACGTGGATGGAGGAGCTCAACGAAAAGGGCAAGGCCTTTTCGGTGGATGAACGCCAAAAATGGGGGTCTTTCGGCCTGTTTGTTCTGGAAAGCTGCCTCCGCGACACACAGCTTGCATATTCGATTGCTGAGCACTCAGAGTCTCGCAGACAAATGACGAGGAGTCTTCTGTTCAACATGAGGGCGAGGTTGGACCGGTTCAGATTCAATCTCGAAATGATCCGTGCGAGTGGCGGGTTTCAACAAGATCGTCCGAAGCTCCTTGAGGAAGTTGTGAGGGGAACCAGGCAGGCGGAGGAGACCGTCGCATCCACAATGAAGCAACACATCTCGAGGCTACCGGATGACGGCCAAACGTGGATCTCTTCCAATTTCTCAGGAACAGCCAGGATAATTGTCGAGGAGTGGAAGAAATTAGAGAAGAACATCCGGGCCGACACGTTTTACGAGGCAGTCTCTCTTGATGAACAGATGGCGGTTGTACGGGCGTTGAACTTTTGTAAGGCCACACCGTGTGCTGAGACTTCGTTGCGCTGAATTTGACTTGACAGCACACGTTGGGCATTTCTATACATGTCCAAACGGCCACGTATACGTTATTGGCGAGGTAAGAATGATGATTTGACGCACGATTGGGTCTCATCGTCTACAGTGTGGAGGTGCTACCGTACGATCCCGTTGTCCTGAGTGCGGTTCGACTATTGGTGGCGCTAACCACATGCTCGACTCGACAAATGCCCATGCGACAGGGTTCGAAGATATGGCTCGGGAGGCGGGCGCTCTTCAAAGTCCTTGGACTTGGGGTCGACGATAGAAAAGAGAGAGAACCAAAGTTTGTGTGGTCGTGTCTAAATATATTTGTTGTCATTTGATGCGATCCAAAACGGACCATACTGATGTGATCAGAGAGAAAAAAAAAGCCCACGAATCGTAGTGAGTGGGTGGCAGAGAAGATACAGGTCATCGTTTCCCGACAATTCCCATCTTTTCCTTTCTCCCACTTCCCTTTTTCGCCGCCTGAGACAGAGACATGTAGGCGTATGGGTCAACGCCGCCTTTCTTAACGTCTCCGCCAGCTTTCTTTAAAATGGTCAGGCGGGCAGTCGATACAGCACATTTCAAATTGCGTACCTTGGCCTTGAACTCATGTCCAAACTTGGGCTCCATCTTCCGTTTGGCCTTTTTAGACTTGTTGTTAGCCCCTTCTCCGTCGCCCATCTCCACATCCTCCTCCTCGTTCTCTCTCCGTCTCTTTTTGGTGTCTTTATTGAACTTGACGCGCCCATTCGCACCCCGCGTAAAACCGTCCACGGAAGTCATGCTCTCGCGGTATGCAGTGCCAGCGACATCGACAACGGCGTCACCCTGCTCAGCAGCATCACCCTCGTCGTCGATTATCATCTTGCCGGTGTCGTCGTCGGTCTTGAACCGCGCCGCGTCCTGCCCTGGTTTGCGCCGACGATTCGCGTTTCCATCTGCGGGAAAAGTCAGTGGGCGAGACTTGTATCGGGAAAAATGACCTACGAGTGATCCGCGATGCTGCCCCTTGCAGTAAATCCATGGGTTCATCGTCGTCCATACGAATCCGGGCACCCTGTTCCAGCCCCTTCCTCTTTCCAGAAACTGCCGCTCGCGTCTGCTGCGGTCCGTCGTCGTCACTGTCATCAATCTCGCTCTCACTTCCATACAACACGTCCTCGAACGCGTCGCCCGTCGCAGGCTTAGCGACAGGCTTGTGTGGTAGCATCAGTACAGCGTCTGCTGGGGAAGGTAAAACAAACTCACCTCATCGTCCTCGTCCTTCGCATTCGCTTTCTTCCTCTTTGCCCGCTCCTTGCGCTTCTTGATGTTGACGAGCACCTTGGCCGCCTCCTCCTCGCCCGCGCACCCGTACACTTCCTCCCACCCGAAGCGGCGCAACATGCGCTCGAAGATGTGCCGCACCTTCGCCTTGAAGTGGTTTTTGTGGTCGTGCGACCAGCCCAACAGCGCCGGCACGAGCGTGGGAAGATGCGGGCGGATGAGGTCCGCCGGAAGCGTGTGGATCGCGAGCTTGACGAAGCCGAGGATGGATTTAACGATCTCGCGATTGGCGGAGGAGATGAAGACGAGAAGCGTGCTCAGGATTTCGGTGTGCATACTTGCAGGAATGGCATCTGTTAGTATTTAGTTCACCAGGGCCATGTAGTTGAGAGTTCACTATCCAGACCTTTGAACTCGAATACCAGGCGGGAGATGGCAGTTACAGTGGCGCTAATCATGTGCGGGGTGGCGCCGGCCAATCCACCAGCAACCATCGTCATAAACTCCTGGATGTTCGCTGCAGCTGTCGCAAAAATCTCCATTAGCATCCACCCCTGTAAACTGGGGGAAAAAAGGACGAACCATCCTCAGCGCCATCCTCATCCATGCCGTCCACGAGATTCCGCTTCACCACTCCGCCCTCGTTCATCTTCTTCCCCATCGCGACAACAACGTCGAACGCCGCTGTCCGCGCCTTCTCAGAGGGCTCCTTCGTGCCGAGGACCGCTTCGGGAATGAGCGACGGGATCACGTGCATGGCAGAGGATGGGAGGAGCGGGACCAGTAGCGAAAGCAGGTTGAATCGGTCCTACAATTCTGTCAGCATTGTCCAAAAGCAAGAAGCAACGACATACCTTCTTCGCAGCGGGCGCCAGCCCATCAGCCAGTTCGTCCAGTTGCTTCAGCACAACCTCCGCGTCGACCGTGACCTTTTGCGACTCGATGAGACGTGTCAGGATCTTGTAACCGCGTTTCTGCACGCCGTTGTCCTTGCCGCTGAGAACCTGCGCGGAGAGGCAGAGCTGGAAGAGCTGCTGTGCGTCGGCGCGGGACAGATTCGGCAGGAGAAGGAGCACCAGATCCTGCGTCGTCGCGGCCTCGCTCCCGCCTTCAATGCTGCTGTTGCGGTGGGGCTGCGCGGGCTGATTCGCCAGGTTCGCCTTCAGGAGCTGCACTACTTTGACGTGCGCACGCGCGATTTCCTGTTGATCGAGGTATGAGTAAATATGTGTGAATAGATGGTATCAAGGCCGGTGTACCTGCTCGCCAGCTATTCCCGCCCAGGCGGTGATGACCTCGCCCACGATTCCGCGGCTGTCCCGTCCCACCGTCCCGAAGACGTTGAAGAGCACCGCAAGCCAGCTTTCTGCTTGTGTGCGCAGATAGGCGATATTCTCCGCCGCTTGTGCCGGCGTCAGCTTGCTGGGGTTCGTCGGTGCGGGATCCACGACGCCGGACGCGACTGCGACGTTCGACTCGACCATCACTTTCAGTGCCCGGAGCACCGCGGGCCGGAGATCCGGCTGACCGTAGAGTAGCCCGGAGAGTAGTGCGGAGAACGTCGCGTTGAGGGACTGCGTCAAGTTAGAAGTGAAGTTTTCCACATACATCACACGCACCTCTTTCAAGTCAGCGGTGGCCCAGCAGTAGCCTGTAAGCCCCGTCCATATCTGCCCAATGAGGACACTCCAGAGCTTTGCTTGCGACTGGCGGTCCTCCGCTTCGGCCGTTTGTTGGAGCCCGAACATCCGCTCGCTAAGCGGAACGAAGTACGTAACAAAATGAGACAAGGGAGAGGGATGGGGCTGTGGGAGTAGAGGCAGCAGGTATGCACGCGGCTCGCGACCCTCTTGTCTGCAACGCAAGTCAGCGCTTGATCAACTCTCGTTTCCAAAACATACCTATCATCGGGCTCCAAATTGGGTGGGAGTGCATTGAGCAGCACCTGTGGACCCAGGACGCGCATTGCCGCAGCCAGCGTCGCGTCCGCGTCCTCCTTGAACTCGAAGCCCTTCTGGATCCGTAGGTCCCCGACGTGCTTGATCAGCGGCAGGAGTAGTGCCTCCGTCCCGTGGTGCAGGTTCACGATCAGCGACGAGACGACTGCGAGCACCTGCGGGATGGCACCGGCATACGGCAGCGCATCGAGTGCCTTGGTCGTCTGGACGATGATCCGCCCCAGCGTCGAGCGCGCGTCCGTTTCTGTGACGGCCGAATCGATCATCGCAGGGGTGATGCAGCGTGTGAGAAGGTCGAGCGACTGTGCGGCTGCCTTTTTCGTGGCGACGTCGGCAGACTCGAGAAAGGGCCAGATGGTCTTCCAAACGCGCCCAAGCTCAGACGCGGCAGCGGTGCTGTCGGTCGCGTGAAAGGAGACCATGGCCGTGCCGAGAACTTGCACCCAGGCTGGGGACAAGGTTGCGTCGGCTTTGGAAGGCGGGGAGGCCAGAACGGCTTTCAAGACATCCGAGATTTGGTCATTGACATTGACAGACTCGTCTTCGACGGGGAGGGCAAATAGTTCAGAGAGAATGGAGTAGGCGGATTGGGAGAGATACGGGTTGCCGAGGCGCGGAAGGGTGAGCAGGAGGTTGGTGATTCCGGGAAGAGACTAGAATTGCATCAAATTACGCGAACACGAGGCTACAAGGAATACTGACTGAAGGGGGCAGGTTCGGGAGGACGGGGCGTACGAGTGCGAGGATGTGGATCGCAGATTCGGCAGGTACAGGCGCGGCAGACTTTGGGCGTGCAAAGGGTCCCGCGCTGACTTCAGAGAGCGCGGTTTTGATCCATTCGGCCACCCGTTCGGCATACGGATGGCACGAAAGCGGTGCCGGGGGAGTTGCGAGCACGTCTCTGACAGCATCGGCCGCCTTCCTGCGCACCTTGGGTCGTGGATCGAGACATAATTGCAGAATCGATGCAAATGTCTGGCGGATGCCCTGCGTTTCCAGCTGCGATCGGTCCAGAGTCTGGAGCATAACATGGTACAGAGTCAACTGAGAACGCAGAGCCGGTGCATGCTGGGTGAGCGAGGGAAAGAGCGGTGCGGTGAGTGCAAGGATCGTGTTCAAATTTGTGCGCACGACTGGCTGGGAAACGAATGGAGCGACGAGAGCCAAAAGATAGAGTTCTGCAGGGAGTATGTCGCCCTCATCGAGCCCGACATCTCTCTTCTGGATTGTGCTGTCGAGGGTGGTCAAGAGCGCCGCAAAGTAGGCGGTGGGAGACGGCTCTGTGCGCTGCTCCCGGAATGTAGACTCGAGGGCGATGAGGAGAGTGGCAGGCGTCTTTTGGTGGGCCAAGGCCGAGCTTGTGTGTGGCCGTATCTTTTCCAGAGCCTGTTCCATGTTGCGACTCGAGGAGAGCAAAAATTATTGCCATCACATCAATCGAAGCCGCATTTGGACAACCTGCTTTCCTCCGCCTCCACTTGGCCTCCACGGGAAAAATAAAAATGCTCAAATCGCTGACAGTCCCCGGGCGTGAATTCACATCTTCCAAGCTACTGGGAGAAAACGCGTTGATGTGAACCATGAGGGATTTCTCTAACTCTCTTTCTTCCGCAGATCCAGACACTGAGTGAATATGTGCTGCAAAGAATCTGATACTCGACGTACCCGAGTCGATGGATGACTCCTGGCTCGCCGATTCTATTCGCACTTGTGGTGATAATCTAGTTCGTGGTATTAATCTATCGACGGTACTATTTTCGACCAGGAAACCGGCCAAACGGGGAAACCGGCCAGTTGCCTCTCATAGAGTCGGGCCGTTAATTTATGTCTAAGTTTCATGATGGAGGAGGCAATGGGACCTCTAAGCATGGTGTATACCGAATTTCAACCAAAAGTGACCGTCGGATCAAAAGTTACGACACTTGCAGTGCCGGCCGAAAGGCTCCGATCACTCTTTTCTTATTTAGGACAACTCCGACTCACCTCCGTCTTCGTCTATCTCTGCCAAATCTCCACGTTTCTGGGACTTCATGGGCTCATTCTACTCGCAGCATTATGAGGAACAATTTCTGGTGAAATTCAGCATCTATCTGCACCCTGTACTCCCGCTATGAAGCCACTTTTGGCTTGCCTCCATTCTGGAGTGGCTCACGCTGGCAACGTCTGTAGCAAGCAGCCAATCAATGGGGTGTGTCTGGGTTTTTTTGAGAGCGATTAAAAGAGGGAACATTCAATCTCGGTGCGTGTCTGCAGCCTTTTCACTGCGACATTTCTTCTCATCGTTGCCCTTTACCCCAAACGGCTGATATTTGCTATGCGATACGTTAGGATTTTTCTGGGGAGCTGGTGCCATCCCAGCAGTTAGATAAGTGGAATAATATGTTGAAATACTCATTATATAACTATATAGAACATGTTTTGGACCGCCGCCGTGGGTGGTCCTGGCGAGCGGCCGGTTTAACCGGAATCTGCAATTTAGCGGGCTAGGGCAGTGGTTCTGCCCCCCCAAATTCACCCCGTTCCGTGTCTTGTAAGTACACCCCAACTATATCAGATAGCACCTACAGTACCTATATGTCGTTCCCGAATGACAAGATCCCGGGTTTCCGCCTACGAAACTTGATTGGCGGGGTGGCCGGTTTCCCCGTATTTGCTCATGTTGGGAGTGTCGGCCGAAATAAATTCACTGCTTCATCCATACTGCATCTAAATTCGGGGAAAATATATAGAACTCTTCGTGGGATGCCTGCCTCTGTCCCAGCACACTCTGTCGTGTATACAGCTCATGTTACTTTGGAGAAACAGGTATAAATGCTAAGGTGGCCGGTATCCCGGTCGCGAATAGTATGCACTACAAAACGAGCCTGTCTTGTTTTTCTTCAGTATCTCCCATTTTTATATTCCATGTAGGCAGTCCTCTGACTTGATGATCCACCGCTGACACGTTATGCAGCACCATGCTACATTTACAGGCATTATTGTTTCTCGCAGCCGTCGTTCGCTCTTTTGCGACGGCCGCACCCTTCGACGAGTTTTCTGGTGACCTGATGCCCGTTCCTGGGAGAGGTTGGCGCCCCAAGTCCGAAGTGCATAGTAATATTATCCCTGAGGGTGGTCGAGTCGTTGCTGTCGAGAACGACGATCCATATTTTGGACGCAACTGGTAAGGTTCTCCATGTCTCGAACAATCGTGGACCACACAACAGACGCGATGATAGCGATGCAGCACCTGAGTGGATAACCACTGCGGTTTGGTATGGTGTAGCGGCGCAGAATCCCATTAAATCCTTCGCGTCCACCTGGACGGTCCCGCCCACACCAGCCACCCAGCACGGCCAGCTTTTGTATATATTCAATACATACACTCGGCGGCTCCGACCTTCTCCTCCAACCTGTTCTTCGATACTCCACTGACGGATGGACAGTCGCGTCTTGGTTCCTCACTCCGACCCACAACTATGTAACAGACTCGATCCCCGTGAAAGTTGACCAGGTCCTCACCGGCGCCATGACCCAAACCAAGCTCAGCGCCAATTCATACAGCTTCACCTCCACGTTCAATAGTATACCGGGGTCTTATTTCTCCGGCACCGGGGCGGGGCCTGTCTATGACGTATATCCCTGCGCGCTGGAACCATACTTCACCAAAACACATTCGATGGAGTGCGCTCTTTGCTCAAATTCATGAATCTCTCTGACCCGTCTAAAATTTAGCTACCCAGCAGGTACCATGACATGCAGTAATGCCAACCTCAAGTTCGCTGGGAACGCCCCTGCAGTTAAATGGACAGCCGTCACCTGGCACAACGAAATCCGTCACACGGACATCATCACCAAAGGTCTCACTGCGGCGAAATTTGTGATCCACAACCCCACACCGTTCAAGCTGATCATTTTCTGCACCAACGCCAACTTGACCGGCTCCTGTGACACGGGAACATATCCGTCTGCGGCGAGCGTGCCGCTGGCCAGCGACTCGGGCAAATGTCTTGGAAATTTCCCCGCACCGTTCGTCAACAGCATCTCCAGCGTGAAAGCCTTGGCCAGTGGTTATGCGTCACCCTCTATCGGTACGAAGTCAGTATCTGTTCAGTGGTCATTAACCTGACTTGATTCACAGTAACAAAGTTTGTGTGAAGCCCCGGCTGCGGATTGACAAGATCCACAATACTGGCTATTGCCGGTATGACTTTCAACGATACCGCGCTATCATGGAGCTGCAATAATAAGCTGTAAAAGCTTACACAACCACAAACGCGTCGTACACCTGCTTTCAACAGCGAATCGACTTCCATTCCTTTACTTGACTTAGATTAGTTTGGTAGCACACAGTATTTTCGAATCGATTAATTGTCTGTGGCTGCTATCCATCAAATTGACGTTGTAACGGCGCTCGCTTCGCGTCAATTCTCAACGGATTGCCTTCGGATCAGCCGCAAATTAAACCAACATGTCTATACTATAGAAACGTGAAAAAATCAAGTACAGAAATCGTCGCAGAGAGAATGAGTTGCTTGAACCGAGGCCAAAAACCCACCTCCCCACCTTTTAAAAGACGATGCGCCGCGCCGCCGCCGCCGCCATTCTGACTACACCGGTCTACCCAGAAATTTTGTGGGACATGCGAGGTGGGAGAAGACGGTCCCTACAAAAAAAAAATCGGGGCCTCGGAGTAATTATTTACGTTCGCGTCGATGCGTTTCTAAATTTTCGTCGAAATGAGGTAAGATCGTCCGGGCCGGATGGCTCCGCTTTGATCACATCAATATCGGCCGTGTTAGGACGCACATTCGTCTGTCTTCCCCAGACTTTTGGCCAAGACTCAGGTCAAACTTGGACTACGTCCATAGTGACGCGCAGACGGCGCTCTTGGGCTGAATTCCACTCAACAATATACCGCGAGCATTTCTAATGCCCCCTCCAGGCGGCACTCCAACTCCCTGGTCCTACGCTTTCATTCGGTCAGTCTGAGAATATAATATGCATCCTTCAGAGCTCACCCTCTATAGACTACTCTTCCGATTCGTTCTCAAGATATTTTATGGATCTATTGTGGTCGAGGGCACTCATAACATCCCCCAAACCGGCCGACCATGCATTGTCTGCGCAAACCACAGCAATTCGTTGACGGATGCGCTGTAAGATTCCCGCCTCGCGTTCTCCCTGCACGCCCCCTCATTTCCACTGCCAGTCTTCTGGTTACCTCAATTCCGACCAAGGTACCCCGGCTCGTGGAGGACACGTCGACATGTTAAATAATACGCGCCCATCCGCAGGAACGCAACATGCTGCGCTTGACTGCGAAAGCCACGCAGTTTGGGCACCGCACATTTACGTCTTGGCTCATTGAGTCGGCCGGGACCGTTCCCATCAAACGACGAAAAGACTACGTTGACGGTACCGCCGCGGTGCGTGTTCATCCTTTTCATTTGGGGCTGGCCTCTTTATTGAACTTCCTCTGCAGGATAATACCGATGTCATGGAAAAACTCATGGAGGTGGGACTTCCTTTTGCGGTGCTAACTAAACTAGTACCTATGCACGCATTAGGCCTTGGAATTAGGCGATGCCATTTGCTTATTCCCAGAGGGAATGAGCAGATATCATCCCACCATAGCTCCGCTGAAAACCGGAGGTTTTTGTTTCTTTGAATTTCTTTACTTTATCTAATATAGTCTGACAGTTGCCCGTCTGGTATCTGACGTACTGACCCGAAACCGCAATAACCCCGATTTTGAGATTTCATTACTGAATTGTTCTGTGACATATATGTGGGCAAACGATACAGTACAGTGATTTGAACCTGTATTCATCCTCTACGCAGGCACCGGCAGCATTTTCGTTCAGATGTGCTGGTAACTTTTCACCCACCGATGACATTTTCGCCCAAGGTGCGGTTTCAGCTGCTTTCGCTGTTTCAAGTCTAATACGCTGGTAGACCCATCCAGAACTTGTGGCCCCGATCGATTACAATAATATCCGGACACTAACAGCACAGATGCATCACCAGGTAAATTAGCAGCACTTGGGTGTTCACCTTTCTCTAATTGAGTATATGCAGATCAGTTCTGGGACGATCGATTCTCCCTCCTGGGATCTTGTGCGTGTAGGTAAATTAGCTGCCCGGATATACGCGCCTTTGGGCACGCGTATGACATTGGGGGACCACGTTCGCATGGTGCGCGCCTTCCTCGAGGCTTTCAAGGCCGCGGGAGACAGTCCTGACGCAGACCATGTCGAAGAGGAGGAGAAATCGCCGGCCGAAACCGCCGAGCTTGCGCAGCTGCGGGTCGATTTAAGGGTACATACATCCACCGCGCACTGCAGCGCGCTGTGTTTTCATGACGTCTACAGACATACCAAGACCAACTTTCTCGTTGGGGAATCAAAGACGACCGCATCAGGCGTACGCCACTACCGCGACATACAATTTTGTCGCGCATGTTGGTTCGCTTAACTTGGGCTCTGTGTCTTTTCACCCTCTCCCTCCCGGGCCTTATGCTCTGGGTGCCTGTTTTCTTAACCACCTTTTATGCAGTCCACAATTTTAAAAAGGTGAGAATTGGCGACCAATTTGGCCTCGAGCTTACAGCCAACAGACTGGACCGATATTCGACACCTGGGACGAGATCGCGCAGTACAAGCTCATTTACGGCCTCATGAGTGGCCTATGCGTGTGGTTCGGCTCTGCTGTGGTGACGTTCCCCTTCTCGGTGGTGACATTTCTCCTTGTACCCGCGCTGATGTGGATGGCGCTCCGCTGGCTTGAGGATGCGGTGTCGGCGTTCCGCGCGTTTACTGCACTGTTGCGTTTGTTGCTCGTCGGGAAGCCGACACTGCGCAGCATGCATACGCGGCGAGAGGATCTGCATACACGGGTTATGCGGCTTGCGGTGGATACACTCGGGCTGCCGGAAGATCCCGAAGCGTATTTCGCAGGCCATGGCGGCAAGGAGAAGGGGCGTGTGCGGGGTCGTTGGGAATCTGGATCAAGATATTTCTCGATCAAGCGCCGGCGAAAGAGGGATTGGAACGAAACACTGAGATTGTACGACGTGGTGGACTATCCGAAGGAAGAGTAAAATGAACTTGTCTCAGCTATTAGGCGATGCAGTCTAGATTAAAACTAAACGGACATAGCAGCTAGTCGATCCATCAGATGGTCTGCAAGTGTTTTCAAGATCGAGGTGATACAGGTTTAAAATACAGGTATGGCAGTAGACGTATCGACACATCAAAATGGTGGTTGAGATCGTGGCTGGGGCGATCGTGGAGGTGCAAAACTAGGAATTGTTGGTGACGACGACGCCGTTGAGGCATTTGCGTAGTACAATTGCGCCGTTGACGCGCTTTCAGAACTATCTGAGATTGTGCGATGATGTACTGCAGCTGGAGGCGGCACGTGTATTCGCAGAGGCGAAGTCGGCGACGACACTGATCTCAGCGTGGTGGGCATAGGCGGAAGAGCAAGAGCCATCGGGATGGTGGATGCGGGCTCGACGGAGTCGTCGTCCGTCTTCCACCTGACCTTTGCATACGTCTCTGGTGCCAGCTCTTGCCGGATCTGTGAGGCGCGTTGACGCTTGGGCCATACGTACGACCCCGGAGATGATGGCCAATTCGGGGTGGCGGGAGACGCCGGAATGGTATCTAGGCTGAGATTGAATGGCTGGTACGTGCGCTCCTGGGGATCATAGGCAGCGGACGCCATAGAGTACTCTGACGCTGTTGAATCGAGGGAACGGACCGAGACACCACGCTTCAACTGCGCTGTCGCGGCGTTGAGTGGTGTTGCGGGAGAGATGGCGAGCGTTGCGACGGGCGGAGGAGTCGCAGGCATCGGTGCGGTGACAACCGGATATGCTGTGAGTGGTGACCGTGGCAGGGTGACCTGGGTTGTATCCCATTGCACCATCCGAGGAGAGGGATGCGGTATTTCACGAGGGGCTTGGCTCGGAAGCGCGGGGGCCCCCGGCTGCGACGACGGTCTTTGCAGGTCCATTATCAACTGCGAGAATGTTGCCTCCTGCTGCCGGACCTCGCGGCCAACGAGCTCTTGTTGCTGTGCCTCGCGGTCGATCGAAAACGAACGAGGAGACGAATGATATGTGGGAAGTGGCGGCCGAGGGTGCGTCAAGGACACCACGGAGAAGGCGGACTTGTCGAACTCCCCCGCCAACATTTTTCGTTTGGACCGTCGGTGAAAATATACGATGGCGACGATTAATATTATTATGAAGAGGACGCCCCCAGCAATGATTCCTATGAACGCGGCAGGCTGTAGGTGAATGCCCGAGTCATCCAGGAACTAGAGAAAGTAAGCATTGGAAAGACTGCACACGACTTGGGTTGCGCACCTGGGCAAAAGAGACCATGGCGAAACAGAAACGGTGAATAGAAAGAATGAAAAAAATTAAAGGAAACGAAAGCGAAGGGGTGCTAGACGCGGCGTCGGCCAGCCGACACGTTGAATATATAACCTATTTGGCGAGATAGGGCACCGCAGTTGGTGGTGTGAGCATGACGACCAGCGGAGACCAATGTGCCGCAGCTGGGAAGATCAAGTAAGGATAGAGGTTTCATGTGATGTGCACGAATAATACGCAAGGAAGATCAGGCTGATTCCAGTTCGTCGCAAACCCAGCATGATAAGATGCATGCCTGATTTGATGATGTCGGTGTGGATGCGACCCAGAGCGCCTAAGTAGAAGAGATCCCCGACTAGACTTCCCATTGATTCGATCCGGAGACGCAAATGAAGGATATATATCTTATATATCAGTACATATTATCTTGACATGAATTTGGGACGCGTTTGCGTTGAGAGCAGGATGATTGGCCGACTCTGATTCCGAATTCGGGCCGATATGTGGCTGTGCATCCCACGTGCATCGCCAAATTTTATCGTGGCAGTGATTCTTTCTCTCCTCTCCCCGCCATCTCTGGCATTGCTGCAAGCCCTGCAGCGGCGTGTACACAGATAGCTGATCGCCCGTCATCAGCCTAGATCTATTCATTTTCCTAATTCCTTGTATCTGTCCGCCTCCAGCGATTTGTACTTGACAAACTTCTCGGTTTCTCTCTGCATCTGTATTCATACCCACTAGATGTCTCCTGTCGCAATGCCTACTGTGGAACAAACGCATTTTACTCCGTTTGTCGATGCTCTCCGTGCAGCACCCACGGCTCCCGGTGCGCACGCTTGATATCCATTGCCTATCTATACTCATTTTTTATTTTTTGGGAAAAAAAATGAAAACAGAGGCCAAGGGGGCCGCAGATCGCATCGCTCGCGAAGTCGCAAAGCATGGCCTTCAATCCCTCGAGTGCGCAATGTCCCCTGCTGGCTGCTCATTATATAGGCTAATGTGATCATATTCAGAGAGGAGGGTCTAATCAAAACTCTGCATACTTTTGCAACCAACAAAAAATCTGGATATGAGCGCGAATCCGCCGCGATCGCCTTCCAATCTCTGGCTAATATCCTCGGTGCACCAGTTGCACCACTTCTACTTCCGTCTCTGTCGGTCATCTTTGAACTTTACATGGACAAGGGCGATGTCGTCCGTATCGCCGCAGGAGCCGCCGTAAAAGCTGTTCTCAAACTATTCCCCCCGGAGGCTACCCGCATCGTCTTTCGAGAGCTCGAGACAATTTTGAACAACGGCAAATGGCGGACGAAAGTCGGCGTCCTTGATGCTTTCCGATCATTTGTAGCTCCCGCTAAAGATGCAGTAGCTGCGGAGTTGGCTGCGGTGCTACCGAAGATTGAGGGCGCAATGCACGACACCAAGCAAGAAGTGCGTCAGCTTGCCGTTTAGAAATGATTTATTCATATAAAATTTTCCACCATAGGTTTCCACTGCTGCAATAAAATGTGCCACTTCATTGTGCACAACGCTTGCCAACCCAGATCTTGCCCCGCACATCCCGGTCCTTGTGAAATGCATGGCCAATCCAGACTCGGTTCCAGCTTGCATCAAGGCTCTTTCTTCTACTACATTTGTTGCCGAGGTCACGGCCCCAGCTTTGGCCGTTCTTGTCCCTCTTTTGCTCCGCGCTCTCAATGACAGGAGCATGGAGGTTCAGCGGCGTACGGTTGTTGTCATTGATAATCTCGTCAAACTTGTTCGAGACCCCAAGGTCGCCGCAATCTACCTGAGCCCTCTTGTTGAAGGCACAGAAAAGATTGCTAAGGGCGCTGCTTTCCCTGAGGTTCGTCGTCATCTCCCTCTTTTTCCTCTTTCTTATTTACCTTTTCAGGTCCGCGCTTTCGGTGATGCTGCTCTCGAGACTTTGCTCAAATCCGGTGCTTCCACCGCCGGACCTCCCACGACACACCGTGACGTCGAAGGGGAAACCGCTGAAGCGCTCTCCACTCTTCTAACCCTTCTTCCTAAAGACGTCGCCATTGTATCGTCAGCCTCCCCGAATGGTCCTCACACGCCCAAATATTCCCTACTCGCCCGATCTCTCACCTTCCAGTCTTCGTTGGTTGCAGACCTTGTCCATGAGCGGCAGTTCGGAGATAAGAAAGTTTGGCACCGATGTGTGGGCGTATACCTCGAGCCGTGGTTAGACGCCGAGCAAGGCTCCGCATTCGGCGAGGCAGTCCGCTCCCATTTCTATGCTATCGAGCAGGTACTTCCATCTGGCTTCCATCACTCATACGTACTGAATCCATCCGCCTTTTTCAGTCGAAACACACTCAAGTGCAAACAAATGATGAAGAGGGTGAAGTCCTTTGTGACACACTCTTTTCTTTGGCATATGGCGCTCTTCTTTTGCTGTCGCATACCACCCTGCGCCTTATCCGCGGTCGGCGGTATGGTATCCTCGGAACGAATGGATCCGGAAAATCGACCCTGATGCGCCAGCTCCGCGACGGCAAAGTAGAAAATTTCCCGCCTCAATCTCAGCTTCGTGCCGTCATGGTCGAGCACTCGCTCCAGGGAGAGGACGGATCACTTACAGTACTCGACTTTATTGCAGCGGGTGAGTGGCTATGCCTGCTTATATAATACACCTTTCCAATGATTTCCTTTTGCTTTCAGATCCAGCTTTGGCGGATGTGCCACGCTCTAAAATTCGAGACCAGCTTGTGGAGGTCGGGTTTGACGATGTTCGTCAAGCCGACACCGTCGGTGGTTTATCAGGTGGTTGGAAAATGAAACTTGAGCTTGCCAGAGCGATGCTGTACAATGCTGATCTACTCCTTCTCGATGAGGTGATGACCACTTTCAACTTGGCATTATTTTTACTGATGATTCTTGTTGTTCAGCCTACTAATCACGTTGGTTGTTTCTTCGACTGTTGTGCTTGATGTTCTGATTATTTGACAAGTTGGACCGCGCCTCTGTCAAATGGCTCGAGCAATATCTCATTGCCCATACCAACGTCACCTGCCTTATCATTAGTCACGACTCTGGGTGAGTCGCTGTCGTGTCGTGTTCAATTCATCTGTTAATAACGCCCGTAGTTTCTTGGACAATGTCACTACGGACATTATCCACTACGAAACAAAGAAGGCAAGTATCTACGTACTCCCGCTGTTGATCTGAGCTGACTGCCTTCATCTTAGCTTGTGTATTATCCTGGGAACCTGTCCCATTTTGTTTCCGAACACCCGGAGGCTAAGTCTTACTACACCCTTGCTGCAACTTCCGTGAAGTTTGCCTTCCCACCCCCGGGCTCGTTGATGGGTGTCCGTAGCAACACACGTGCTATACTCAAGTTATCTGGTTGTACCTTCACGTATCCCGGTCGGCCTACACCCAGTTTATTCAACGTCAGTTGCGCCCTCTCGTTATCCAGGTCCGTCATTCCGTCACATGTTCAGTAGCGAAGCTCATTTTCGTTAGCCGTGTCGGAATCATTGGACCCAATGGTGCTGGAAAATCGACGCTCATTAAACTGTTGACGGTTCGTTGCCCCCTTCTATTCACCGAATCAATTGTTTAGTTCATTTCTAGGGCGAAACCATACCTCAAGAAGGGACTGTATACAAGCACCCCTCTCTTCGAGTCGGGTATGTTTCCCAGCATGCCACACATCACATCGGTATGCGATCCTTGCAATTATATTGGAGTTCACGACTGACCCGAACACAGAGCATCATTTGGAGAAAACGCCCATTGGATATATTCAATGGCGTTTCCAGGATGGACACGATCGTGCGTGCTCGTATAATCCTCAACCTCCCGTCCAACTTTAATATAGGTGAACTGTTGGAGAAGGCCACACGTGTTTTGACGCCGGAAGAAAAACTTGTGCTAGAACAAGAATGGGTGGGCAAGGATGGATCGAAGCGCAAACTCGAGGTCGGTTTCAAGTTGTTTTGTCTTTGTGGATACCAACTCATTGTTTTGCCAGATGGTTATGGGTCGTCAAAAGCTCAAAAAGTCGTTCCAATACGAGGTCAAATGGCGTGGATTAGATCACAAATACAATACCTGGGTTGCTCGAGATGACCTGATGAACAAGGGGTTCACGAAGCTCGTCCAGCAATTCGATGATCTGGAATCCTCCCGAGAAGGTGCTGGCTCGCGTGACACTGCTGCCCACCTTGTGCGCAAGCATTTAGAGGACATCGGTCTCGACGGAGATATCGCGCAGTACAACGAGATATCTGGGTTGTCTGGTGGTATGCTCCTCACCTTTTCTTTACACTCAAAAGTCAACTGACTCTTTTCTAGGTCAGAAGATCAAACTCGTCATTGCGGCATGTTTGTGGAATAATCCGCAGGTGATTTGACAACGCTATTCTGGGGAATTCTGGGGAAAAGGAGTCTGACACCCTTCAGATTTGTGTGCTCGACGAACCTAGCAATTTCCTTGACAGAGAGGCTCTTGGTGGTCTTGCTGTTGCTATCAAGGAGTGGGCTGGTGCTGTGGTAAGGAAATCCCGATCGATAGCTTCTTGGCTAAGTTTCCGCCCAGGTCATCATTTCCCACAACCACGAATTCGTCTCTGCGTTATGTCAGTATCCGCACCTCTGATCTCAATGTGCCCTTTCTAAATTGACTCCAGGTCCCGAAATTTGGAACGTCGATGCTGGCCGGATGATCCAGCAAGGCAAGGCCGCAGTCGTGGAGGACGCATTCCTCGATTCGAAGTCGCCCAAGGGAAGCGGAACAAACACCCCCGCACGGTCCAGACTCGGTACCCCCGCTGCTTCGGTGAATGGGACCCCAGTCGGCAGTGGTGCTGAAGACAACGGTTCTCCGAAGCCCATCTCGAAGAAGAAGAAGCCGACTCGCAACCAGATGAAGGCGCAGGAAGAGCGTCGGCGTCTGAGAAAGCTGCATTGGCTGACTCATGGCGGTCCCAAACCCGAGGACACGGACAGCGATTGATGATTTTCGACGGTTCTCCAGGGCAATATATTACTAGATTTCATATCCGTTTAATAGAGTTGGATTAGAGTTGTGTATGCCGTTAACGTGTTTGGCAGCGTCCTGAACTCGGCGCAAACAACGCTCGGCAACCCAAAAAGGAATCTTGCAGAATCCACACTGCGCACTCGAATCGCACTTCGCTTGCCGCTCACCGGACGATTTGACCGGGTCCCGCTTCATTGAAACGGATCGTTTTCAGAACGCTGTTGTGAATGGTGCAGTTCCCGCCCTATACAACCCGGTAGCGTCTTACGCAGTGCTACTACTCATACGCCCCAATTCCCCGAAGGTCAACTCCATGGGCCTTGGACTTGATATGAATTCATTCTGGACGTACAATGATAACCGGACTCAGCTTACCTGCTTGCTGCCAAGCTGTATCATCATCGGAACAAACTCGCGATTTTATTCCTGGCATCACATCGTCCTAAAGTTATCTCTATCTTCGTCCCCTGACTACGTTCAGGAACGACTGGCCATACACCCGCCCAGGGCAGCATCCGCGACGTTCATGTTTCGGCCATCGGAGGCGCTACGAGCTGGGTCGGTGATCACCATTGCTATGAAAGGCCGCCATCGATTTAATGGAAGATCAATTTACGCATTGCGTACCTTGCAAGATTCAAAAACGAGAGCCTAGACTCACAACGTTTTAGGCCTCGAGAAAAGCCGCGGAAAATACTGAGACGATATGCTCCGTCTTCTGGCCCCAATCGAGAATCGCGGCCGCGGGCCAACGGAGCAGGAAAGTTATGGGACGACGACAATTCTCATTTGATCCATCTCTAGTGTAGTAGTGTGAGGGTATAAAAACAAATGTCCAAGGTTCAACTGGTATAATAATGTACAGTAGGTAATTAATAAGAAGCACTGACGTCCATGGCAGATAATACAATACGGAGATCTGGAATGTATTAAAATGATATTAAGGCACGTAAGTGAAAGAAGGCAAGAAGAATCTAGGATATGAAACCCATCAAGATAGACCAAGAAGCCGCGCGAAGTTGGCAACGGACTCGAATGACAGCGGTCGTTCGTTTCAGTATCCGCGAGGCCATTTTCGAGGATCAATGACGTCTTCTTGACTTCGTGCGCGGCGATGCGAGGATGAAGGCATTTGAGAGGTCGAAGGGCGCGATGTGCCGGCCGCAGCCATCGAGCTCTCGTAGTCTAGGTCATCGAGGATGTGTTCATCGGGCGACAGCGAAAATGATTGGTGGGCGGTCGAAGATTGTCGGTTCGTTTGCCGCATCGACTGCCGTTTATTCTGAAACCTTCAACGAAGCGTCAAATTGAATTCATGCGAGTGAAAACAACAACTCACCAGATCTGTACGCTCCTCGGCGACATGTCCAGAGCTTTCGCGAGAGCGAGGCGTTCTTCCGTGGAGGGGAAAGCCGTTCGCGCGTATGTTTCATTGAGCACCCGTAGTTGCGCGGCATCCGCTCGTTTTCGCTTCTTTTTGACAGCCGGCTCGTCGCTGCTAATGGGGGAAACAGGGGGAGGCGTCGGAGGGGATGCGTGTGCTGAACTCCGGCCATAGGGCGATACGGCGCGAGGATCGTTTGCCATCATCTGCGGACTGAGGGCGGACACACACCGGGGGTCGTTGACATGATACCCGTACGCATTGCCAGCGGGATAGGTCGTATAAGAGGCGGGGTACGATGCGGTGGGGGAGCGAATGTGGTTGTTCCCCGCCCCATTGAAAGCCGGAGTTTGATACGACGATGCCCATCGCTCGTCTCGCCCAGGAGCGGGAGTGGTGCTCAGCGGCGGTAGTTTTCGGAGATCGGACTGGTGCCCTGGCGCCACGGTAGCGGATCGCGGTGCGTACGCAGCAGGATAGGCCGGCTGCGCTGCGTATCTAGTGTCATCATAATACGCGAACGGCTGTGGAGCGGTCATGGCTTGGAGCAGTGGAGTCGGTGAGCCGGCAAGAAATTCTGTATGTCCCCACTCACGCGGATTGTTGGGCTGCCATTGGTTGTTGTACGACTGGTTGTAGTCGAATCGGCTTGGCGACGAACGGGGTTGCGAATATTGGCTAGAATGTGGGGGAGCTGTACATCGTGTCTAGCAAATTGAGTGTTGCGGTTTAAATACTATGCAGAAAAACAGACCTGGAAAATGTGAGATTGGAAACGCTGATGAAATAGGCGGTAGAAGAGTCCGCCCACCCTGTCCCGTCTGAAAAAAAACGCCGCTCTGGTCTGCAGCAGGAGTTCTTGCTCGATGAGTATTGTAATAACGATCATCCCGGCTCGACATAGTTAGTGAGTAGATAGTAGTTAAATGGAAGAAGAGGAATGGGAATATTATGTAGCGAGTTGCAAGTCGGTTGCGATTTAAGTATTAGGAAACACGCGGAATTCGCATTCGACGCAGTGACTCGGGGCGCTTGCGACGGAGCGATGGCAAATCAGGAACAGGTGGGAAACGAGGAAGGCATGTAGAGGACCACGAGGTGGGTGGCTGTTGAAGTAGGGCAAAGGGTCGACGAACGCGTAAAGACACAGGTTGGTGCGCAGCAGGGGGGCAAAAGAGAGGCTGGTTTATGGCTGGCTTGTTAACCAAAAAGCTTATTATTGTTTTGGGCGAAGGAGGCAACCTGGTACAAGCTTCGTGCGGGGGTTACGAGGAGCCATCTGGCCGGACCTCGAATAATAAAAAACCTTCTTCGAGAAAAGCAGTGCCGGACACGAGTTCATTACGCTTGTCATTAATGACTCGAGCGCCCGCCTCGTGTATGCCAGATGCAGAGTCGCGGCATCAGATATTTTATTATCTGGAAAATCGGGAAACAAAGGCGTCAGGGTTGGAACGCTATGCAGAACACAGACACCCTACATGCCGCACCTCGTCGTGATGAGAAACCAGCCCTGAATCTGAAATACGAGACTGCATCTCGTCTTCATCGCTTTTTGAGGTGAATGAAAACGTGCAACTCAATCTCGATGCGAGCCGTTGCCCTGGAAAGCATAACTGCATTCTCAGAGAACTGGTCTGATACGTCATTTTAGGAGGACGATTCTGAATGCGACTATTGTGATGCGGGAGGATGAAAAATGCAACGAGGCATCCAAGCGACCGTACGTACGATGGGCGATAATCACTCGATCCCGGGGGTGGGAGGCAAGGGCCATGTCACCGAGGGCGCGGGATGCAGATCATGAACGGCGTTTGCATTCTAATTTCCCAATTTCTGGGGAGAGGATGGGTGTGAAGTTCAAGTTGAACTTCGTTGAACTTTCTCAGTGTCACTGCGTCACTGACATATCGTCACGCGCGTGACTAGTTCCGTAATTCCTCTAATTAGGCACCTCACGCCCTACACCAGCTACTAATGGCTTACCGCAGTAGCAGGCCACTGCCAACTCCTCCCACTCGTGGGCCACGCTACGACGATGAGAGGCAAAACCACGACTACGATGGTTATCCTTTCGCAGGCCAGTATTCCTATCCAACCCCTCAGACAATCTTGCCTGGGGGTACCATGTTACACAAGGTACGTACGGCCCAGCTTCGTTTTAACATTCCCATTCTTCCCCGCTGGATTGTTCGTCAGGGTTTTATAGACATCCTATCTATGATCCCGACGCCATCTGCATCAAGACTACTCTGGGGAAGTCCAGTCGCCGAAGAACCCGGCCTGGCTGGCCCTAGGTACGAAGAGATAAAGCCAGCAGCAAGACAGCTTTCTCCCCCGTCCAGCCCCGCTCCAGCCCGGAAGACTCGGAGAATCAGCAAGGACATGGTCTCCCGGCCCACCGGATTTGTGTTTGTCTTCTTGCGCGGACCGAATTAATTACATTTCCTAATACGTACCAGGCATCTGGTGCATGCTTCGGATGCCGACCAGTTTGAAGCACTTCTTAGTCGGTGGGGCCCCGATGGAATGGGGAAATTGGGAGGTTAGCTTCGAGCACCGTGCTATCTTTCGCTTCTCATCCAACTCCTAGATCCCCGATGGGCAAACCCCATTAAGGATCGCGTGCGTCAGACGAACCAGGCCATAGCGGTCAATGAGGTTGTCAATGCGTTGAAACCGTCGCAAGGCAGTAAATACGACGGCCGGGCACTTGGGCCCCTACGTGTCGTTAATGGCTTGAGCACTACGACAACTTCTTCAACATTAACGACAGCTGCCCGGGAAAATTTCCTGACGTCTTCTCCAGACGGTTTATCTGGTCGGCCTGGAAACTCCACCATCCGATGGGGTGGTGGTCTTCAGGCTCATCCCGAAGACGAGGAACAGCTTTTAGACTCGGCAGAGCCGATGGAGCTGCCTCCTCCCAGGAAGCCGATTACTCCATCGCTTGCGACGCTCGAAAAGGCTGTTTCTGCCCGGATATATTTCGAGAACCTATATTTCCCTCTGTTCCGTCATCCTCCGTCTCGTGAACAACGCAGACTGGCGATGGAGCGGGACATGGCGGAACTGGGACTCAGCCAAATGCACAAGGAGACCCTTCGTGCTCGGTGGCGTCAGAATGAAACTGACTATCTTCGTGACCGGAGACGCAGAATTGATGTTACCGCATTCAAGAAGCTCAAGACAATCGGCCATGGTCAGTTTGGCCGTAGTAACAGCCGCTAATTATTCTCACCGTCCCCACCATCTCCAGGCGCATTCGGCGTTGTTTCACTTGTCAAGGAACAAACAACTGGCCAGCTTTACGCCATGAAACAAGCCAGTCCAGCCATCCCGTCAGGCTCTTCATTTACTAATTTATCTTTACTTGCAGCTCCGGAAAACCGATATGCTTCGCAAGGGACAGGAGGGCCATGTGCGCGCCGAACGTGATATTCTTAAATCCGCTTCACTTGTCAATTCGGCTGGTGGAGCGGAGTGGATTGTCCGCTTATATTACAGCTTCCAAGACCGGGATAACTTATACTTGGTAATTTTCTGGACAGCAATTCTCCATAGTTCGATTCACATCTAATCTGACCTAGGTCCTAGAATATATGGGCGGCGGTGACCTGCTTAATCTTTTGATAGAACGCGATGTATTCGACGAGGGGTTCACGCGATTCTATGTAGCTGAGGTTTGTAGTGTCTTTGGCTCATCCATATTTCTTCGCTGACATGCCATAGATGATTCTTGCCATTGAATCATGCCATAAACATGGCTTCATCCACCGCGACATCAAGCCTGACGTCTGTCAACAGTTCATATATCTTGGCTTCACTGACAACAATTATGCCTCTAGAATTTCTTATTCGATCCCAAAGGTCACATCAAATTAAGTGACTTTGGTCTAGCGTGAGTCCTGGTCCTCCCTCCCCGTCCTTATCTCAAAAGCGTTTTTTTAAATAGAACTGACCTCCACTGGGCTCACGATACTTCATGTTTGGACACATGATTTTTTTTCATTGTTCGGGGTTGACTTCCGGTCCAGATTACGAACAACAGCGTCTCCATCTGCTGCATAAGCATGGTATCGATCTCGAAGATTCCAACGGCATTGCGGATGGCCGCAAGACGAAACGTATGGACCGCAAAGAGGTCGAATTACTGATGGGCGGCGGAGAAGGGCAGGGCGGTGTCTTCACTTGGAGAGAAAAGAATCGCCGCAAGGTAGTTTCGCTTTTTCTCCCCTTCATCCTGACACTTTTTAAAGTCTTCTGTAGCTTGCATATTCAGTGTTCGTGCTCATACTCTGGAGATCTTACTTATACTCATGATTCTGCAGATGTGGGACGAACTCGTACAGTACGTATGACTTCCAATCTACAAGATTTAAATCTCACTGGTATCAGTGTCCCCCGAGGTAATCCGCGGGCACGGTTATTCTTACTCTTGTGACTGGTGGAGTTTGGGAGTGATCATGTATGAATGCTTATACGGGTTCGTACCCATACGCCGCTTGCTTCTGCTCCAATTCACCATTCTTTGGCAGATTCCCGCCGTTCGTCAGCAACTCCGTAAGTGCCATGTTCTGAATAGCCATCCTCTGCTCAGGGTTCGGAATTATAGAGACATGTGACCCGTCAGAAAATTTTGAATTGGAAGCAAGCTTTGCGATTCCCGGCCCGTCCGCAAGTATCGCATGAAGGTGTAAATCTGATGCAACAGCTCCTTTGTGAACCGGAGGATCGCCTTGGTTCTCAAGCCTCCGCGTCCGTCTCGCGTCCCAACTCCATGGTTGTACAGGCACGCAGGAGCGGTTTCATGGCTCAGAGTGGCTCGCCTGATGGTGCAAACTTTATCAAAGTAACTTTTTTCGAGTGTTCTCAGCCGCGATCATCTAACATTGTACCTCAAGTCCCATCCGTTCTTCAGAGGTATTGACTGGCTCAACATCCACAAATACCCTGCCCCATACCACCCCGAGCTTCTCAAACCAGATGATACGAGGCACTTCGATCCTGACATTCCTGCAGAGGTGCGTGTGAAACTTTCGGGCGGCCTCGCGGTAAACTCACTCGCATGTTTCAGCCCCTTGCCCCTGCTAATGGCGCACCTCCGGATGCTACCCGCGATCCATTACTACGCCATGAAGTTCACGGCGCTGAGATCATGGACGTCCGCAAGGCGTTGGCTTTCGCAGGGTTCACACACAAGAGCCCTCGAGTCATCAGCTACGTGAGCGCAGCCAAGGCCTTTGAACCTCAACCAGACTCATACGGACAATCCCCACCCAACCCATCATATGGCCAGGAAACCATCCGAGGCCGTTCAGCACTACGTGGGTCTCACGATATCGGTAAAGGCCGCGCGATTTCTATGTAATTTTACGACTACGATCACCACACACTCGAACTTGATCATACTCACACCTATACCCCCCGATTTCCTCATCCCTGTCCTTATGTCGACTGTCATTAGGCTATGAGCGACCTGCCTTGGTCTCTTAATACTAATATTATCTTCTGTTATCGTGTGTTGTATGTCATCATATAGGCAATTTACTTGGCTGCCACGCCGTAGTGGAGAGTTATGTTTTTCAACATTGCTTTTTAAAAATACACGAAGGTTACAGGTAGTGTTACAACAACTATACAGTGGTAAGGTACAATCTTGGTTTCTATCTTCGATACAGTTCAAATAAAGACCGAAGTTGAATAATAAATAGGAAGCGGGAGAGCGGGAGAATAACTTAGTTGTACAATGCGGGGAATAAATATGGATGCAAGGTCCATGGAGATGCGTTAAAAATGAGAGTGATGGAGTCCGAGTGCGAAAAGAAGGGAAGGGCGAGGGCCGACAGATTTACTTGCGATGGTGACGAGTGCGTTTCTCAGGACGGTCGTAGTCCTCTTCTTCCTCGGAGGATGCGCTACGGCTATGGCGGGAGCTCGAGCTTGATGCAGAATCGCTTCGGTCCCGCCGATGATGTTTCCACTGGGCCGAGGACGATGCAGCGCTCCAGGACGAGCCAGCGACAGGCGAAGCACTCCCATCATCCCCGGCAGGCATCAAGGGAGTAACATGCACTCTAGCGTGTCGGCGCATGTTGCTAAGGACACTGAAGCTTCGTCCACAACCGTCGACAGGGCAAACGAATGCTGGAGATGCGTTAGTATCCAGCGCTGCATGTGTAGATCATTAACTCACGTTTCTCTCCTGTATGGCTGTTGAGATGTATCTAAGTCGAGATGCTCAGTTGCTGGTTGAATAGCCGAGAAGTTGGAACAGACCTTGAGACTACTCGGACGACTGAAGCCTTTGCCACAGTAGCTGCATTCATACTTTGAAGGGCCAGCAGCACTCATTGACGCGTCTGGAGGCGCGAATCCCGCCATCCCAGAGGGTTGGTAGCGAGCAACCGGTGTCCGATCCTCGTCTTCCCCACGAGAGCCGTGAAGACTGGTTGATATCGCGGGCGGCATTGATGCCAATGGGGGTTGCGTGCGTGCGTAGTAGGGCGGAATCGGCGGCTGAGAAGGCTGTCCCATCATCGGGTTGCTGTAGTCATACGGTGGCCGAGACCCTCGCGGGTCGTGTCGTGGGTCATAACCCGAAACGGTGTGTCGGTGTGCAGGGTACGCAGTTGGCGGTGTTGGATACACAGCACGGTCATACGACATTGACCGAGGGTGAGGTGCATTCTGAAACTCCGGTGGAGGATACGACCCTCTGGGAGCGTGAGGATTGTGTGAGGAGGGCCGCGAACTATCGTATGCCGTGACGGGAATCGTGGATTGTTGTGGGTAAACGAAGGTAGAAGGGTCGGTATGCGAGCGCGATGGGGGCTGCAAATTGGATGGATGAGCCTGCGTAAACCTTCCGACGTTCGAGTGACTTACCCGCGCACTACCCGGCCGCGACAGGGAACCATAGGAATGGTGAGGTCGGTCATCTTCATCACTGACACGCAGACGAGCAAGTGTCAGGGCGGGGGATTCAGGAGGCGCTCGAGCAGACGAGAGTTCTGGAAGAGATGATCAGGAACGTTGGAGACTTCAAAGTATGGTCGCCTCACCTCTGAACAAATCACGGATCGGAGGAAGGACTGGACGGTCGTGAGAACGCCGACTACGACCAGTGTCGGACGAAGAAGACATCGCGAGAGGAGGGAATGGGGAAGGAGCGGCGGAGCAAGCTATCATATTCAAGGGCCTATATTTTAAGGTGGACCCAGAATCAAGCAAAAAAAAAGTAAACCGCATATGGTCCTGAGAACGGGTTTATACTAGCATTCGGTCTCCACGCCAGATGGGCGGTGCAGTCCGGCTGAGATGCGCACTGCAAGATCAGGATTGGGAACGGAAGCAACCAGCAAGCAACGGACAGGCGCTACCGCGTAACCAGTCATAAGTAGCCTCCACGTAGATCTTGCAGCGATTCTCGGATAGATGGCATTTGACCGGTATCCATCCAGGGCGGTGCACGGCAATTGCAAGGGGTACTTAAGAGAAAATAAGCAGACCGAAGTGAAAGTACAGAAAGAAGCGAAGCAGGTAGCCAAATTGAAACTCCTCTACGCGCTATTAAGACTCCGCAGCGCGCGCTTCTTCCTCCTCCGTCTTTGTCTGCAACGACAAGGCATGCAACCCGCCGTCGAGTTCCTCTCTCAATGCGGCATAGACTAGCCGATGCCGCTGCATGGTCGTCTGCGGCGACGGTGAGGATCTGCAAATCAAATCGCGCCAGACAATCACGATTCACCTTGGACTGAAAACGCGCTGAAACCATCTGGATACTAAAATCTGCGCCATCCGGTCAGTGAACGGACTTCGCGTAGCAAAAGCCCGAGTAAGTACGAGTTTCGCCGGTCCCGTCGCTGCCTTGTGCTCGCATGGCGGCATGGTTACGGTGCTGCCACGAATCATTGGAGATCCTCAACGCCGTCGGACTGAACTGCGCAGTCAGCTAAGTCGTCGGCGTGAGTCTTTGAAGTTTGGACAGCACGGACAGCAATCGGGACTGGCCTTCTCACGGATGGCAGTCTCCAGCGGGCCTGCGGCAGGCTGTGAGACGGGTGTCGTGGTAGCCATAGAGAAGGCCGCCTTTCTGAGAACGCGGAAGGGCGATCCTAAACGGTGCATTCAATCGGCTTCCAAGCCAGGGATTCTGTGATAGAGTTGGTTGCAGTGATCAGCCTGAGCACTTGTCTTGTAGGTGGAAGCAAGGATGCGGATGATACACACCTTTTATTTGAGCTGTAAACACTCAATGAAGGGGAAAGTAAAATTGCACTAGATGTAGGATGCTGGTACAATTCTTCTTGAGACTCAATTGACCTCAATTGAACGGTTGGATGCAACTCTAAATTTTAAGTAAAAAGTTGCTGGCAAAAGGTACGGGTGGCAGTGCTGATTATTAATGTGTCTAAATCCCTTCTTTCTTGACGCGTCAACCTCGCAATGGACGCGATGCAGCGCGTCGAATCAGAGATGAGCCGCCACCAGCGCAATCTCGTCGATCTCTGCCTCGAAGAGGGTCAGTACGAGTCGGCGATAGACGTCCTGGGCCAGCTTCGCTCGCCGAACCACAAACCGTCCGCGTACGCGTCAGATACCCCGGTCTGCTCTGGCTGACCGCATACGTCAGCGCCCATATACGCCAGTTGCTATTCATGGCCCTGTACTCTGCCAGTGACAGACGGCCGGACAAAGCCTACGTCGACCTGTCTTCGTCGCCCAGCAAGAGGCAAAAGAAATCACATCTCCTTCCGTCTCCTGCTGCCACTCTCGCCTCGCAGCAGCTGCTCATATCATTCGCGACTACAAACTCTCCTGCCGCTGTCATCAGGACCCTGCGCCCGACTGATGTCGAGCCGGAGGACGACAACGAGTCGTTCGTTGCCACCGAGTCGATGTGCATCACCCGGTGCAAAAACTGTTGGCAAATCTTAGCACAGGGATTTCTCGAACGCCATCAGCCCTTGTTCTTCACGCCGAAAGGCAAGCACCGTGACGCGGATGTGTCCTTCACTGATCTGTCCATCTCCCAAACTCGTGCGCCAATGGGGGAAACTGCATGGCCGGTTTTAGAGTGGCTCTTGCTCATATTCGAACGAGATGAGCAGGAAAATCCAACTTCGCGTAAGATTCTCCAACCAGTCGATCTTACGGCATTTATTGAGTTCGAATTCGTAGCGCGTCATTCCCCACTTCTTTTGGAACAGCTCGGGTCGCCATCTAGACGGGAGCCCGACGCGCCACTGTCTATCGTTCTATACTGTTTACAACAATCTGACCGGCGGCGACGCATCATGGGCGCGCGCCTGATGAACTTGGTACCGACTGCCCATTTTCCTGACAATTTATTCTGATTGTACAACTGTAGTTGATAAATCTATCGTCTACAACCCAGCTTGACTTTCCTATGCTTGTTGTCTCCACATTCAACCACCTCTCGTCTCTGTCGAGCGACGACATGTCGTCGCTGCTATCCAGTCTCAGCCCATCGCCAGCAGTATTAAAATTCAAGATTGCGCTGTACCAAAAATACTTTGGTGGCAGCAGCGATGTCACCAAGATCGTCGCCCGTCCTCGACCACAAGCCCGTGCCCAGGCAAAGGGATCGCCCGTAAAAATACGCGATCCTGCACAGCCAGTATCACTTGTGAACAAGTATCGTGCACCTGGCTCTGCAGAAATCTTGAGGTTGATGCAGTCGAATACACTCGCAGGGGCCATGTCTCCGTTTGAGATCAAGTTCGAGCTGTTGGTTTCGTACAATGCTTTCCAAACGGATGCCCCGGCGGCCGACCGAGATCCAGAATGGCCCAATCTCCTCCGCGATGGTACGATGGCGAAGACGTTGGACGCGGCTTTTGGTTGCAAAGGTGCGCAAGCGGGAGCCGGCGGAAACTATCGAGATTTACTGGACACTATATTGAACGTATACTAATCTGCAAAAAACGTGCCATTCTTGATACCGCTGATCATCGACGGACGTTAAGTCTGTTAAGATCAGTATTGGACAAGCTTTCGGCAGTTACTACCGCTGGCAGCATATGTAAGTCTGATGGGCGACTACCAAACGACTACCCGAATACACCGATGATCGTTTTCTGTTGGTTGGTAGAGAAATGTGAATGTGCTTTGGCTGTCCTCTTTGGCCTCGGCGGGCGGGTGAATTTAGTAAATGCCATGTGCGTGGAACCCGGGCATGGTGGGTAACCAGCTTTCGAATTTGAAAATATCGATAGATCCCACATAAGAGGTCAGTGTTTGTTTCCCGAGGATGGGATTGAGTTTTTCGGGTTGATAAAAACATAGAGAAGAAATCTGGAAAGAAAGAGGTATATTGCTGATGCGACTTTAAGTAACTTGACCCGGACCGATCATCCGCGACACGTGGCGGTTTAATTTAATTATTGTTTGATGCCCGGGTCTAATCACCTGTCAATCCAAATGGAGATCGCTAAGTAAGGCACCTCTGTAAATTGACAGGGGACCTGATCTGCGACTTCCTGAGGCAAGCAATCTTCGACAGCTCACAATTGGCTATCACGGAGGCGGCGTTTTTTATTCCTCTGCATATATTTTGTTGACGCTCAACAAGTACTAGCTTCTAGCATTGCAGCAAACTGCAGCACTTATTGAAGATCTCCCCCAAAGAACAGATCAAGTTGAAATTGCGCATGACCGAACTCACCCAGGAGGCCAATCCGTGATGCGGAATCCGGGGTGTGACCTGAAGGCCTGAAGGATAAACTCAATCCGCCCATCAAGCAGTCGCGCTTGCGCACCGCCTTGTTATAGCCTTATTGAACGGCCGAAACCGAATGCAGCGGACATGACCATCCATAGCCGTGACCAATGCTTGTGGGCCCGCGTGTGCAAAGATTGGAATTTTTTGGACTCAGGATAAAAACCAGCGGGAGCATGTGTGCGCCGGCAAACCCTTTTTTCATTTAGACCGTTTGCATGGCAACTGCTCTCGAGATTCAAGATGGTGCAACCCAACAAGGTTCGCGTATTTTAGGCCGAGACTTACTAGATGGAGGAATCCGACAGACGTCGGCCAGTAAGCACAAAGAGCAGGATTCAGGATTCCGACTCTTTCTCAAGTCTCAAGTCAACTTTGTATAGACGCCAAGTCCGACCAATAATTGCTGATGGGAGTATCAAGTCATCACATTTTGAGGTTTGCCCTATTCGAGCTCGTGATGATGCTTGTCCTGATGTAAGAGATCTAGATTTGTTATCCCGTTGACTGTCACGGATACTCGCCTCTCCAGCTAACACGTTTTGGGATTAAATGGCCGACGCAGAGATCTATTTATCAATGCGCGCATCAATCCTGGAATTCCCAATCCGAGTCCCAGGAACAAGGCCGATGTCGTTTCCGGGCTAACTTAAACTTGGTCTATAAAAATCGGTCTGTCACTTGGGGTCCCATTCCGTTTTGGAGTTGCGGATCGCTTGCTTTCCCTCGTATAAGAGTCATCTCAAGTGGATGAACCGGAGTAACGTGAGTTTTGCCTCCTCCATGTCTGACCGCCGTCGAATGTCGCTGCAGAGCGGTTCATACCCCGCGAATCAGTGGAACGGTGTCACTCAGCCACACACGTCCACAATGAACAACTACTCCCCTTCATACTCCGCGTCTGCTCAGCCACCAATGTCGACATATCGCGCCGACGCGCACCCGGCGAACGCGTCCTATTCCCCAGACGGATATTACCCAGTCGCGCCGTCTGGGCCTCCACAGTCCATGTACGCGTCTGGAAGTGGTTCCGGATCTCGATCCTCATACCACCAGAACTCGTATCCGTACGCGCAACCACATCCGTCCTCCCCAACCCACGCACAGGCATATGCACAGTCTTATGCGCATTCCCCCTCGTCTCCAACCTCTTCGTCTCGGCCGCGGTCGCATTCTGTATATGTGCCTCAGCAAGCGACCCCCATAATGGCACCTCACCCTCAGTATCCACAACAAGTACCACTCGCCCAACCCTCCGGTCACTATAGCGAGTATCCCGCCTCGCCATCTAGACCGTTTTCATGCGATATGTGCGCCCTTTCGTTCAATCGCCAGCATGACTTGAAGCGCCATCGGGAAACACACACCGGCGATAAGCCGTACCTTTGCAATGGCGGATGCGGAAAGACATTCACGCGAAAGGACGCGTTGAAACGACATCAGGTACAACCCCTATCGAAACTTTGACGCGTTGGTTAATCTTTTTTTCCAGCTTGTAAAAGGGTGCGGTAAAGTTGACGAATCGTGGCCGTAGTCCGGTTTCAGGGTTTCACGCACAGGTACCCGATCTCCACCCCCCCTCTATGCTGAAGCTGACAGGTTTCAGTTAACAATGTTTCCGCGGAAGTAATCAACGCAAATAATGTGTATACTACAACCTAGAGTGGACCGATAAGTTCGCTAATGGCTCCTGGTTATAATATGTGGTACTCACTTTGTCAACACTAAATGTACAACAAATCTATTCTGGATCTTTCTCCGTCATTCGCTTTTCCAGAATCCAGGCGTCGTGAGGCACGATCTTCTTGTAATAGTTCTCGTGGATGCCGACTTGCGTGAATCCGTGTCGTTCGTAAAACCTCTTTGCGTCCGCATTTGAAGTTTGAACATGCAGGTAGACACGAGAGATTTTGGGTTGTTCAGTTTTGGGATCCAGTTTGTGATCGGTTTTGGGTTTGTGAGCCGCTGCCGCATCTAAGATGAGCTTGAGGCTAGCTGATCCTAACTGTCTGGAACGATACGGCTATGTCCGAATCTGATTTAAAGCACGAACTGGAATAGAACATGGGCGGCTTACAGCGAGTATCCCCATCGTCATCAAGTACAGCGAGACCTGACCATCCTTGTTCTCCAATCTACAACAAACCGTTCCCACTACACAATGTGGCCGCATGACTTGACACAGCCGTTGGAAAAGGTTACTGACGAACCGGGGACATCGTTATAGTATACTGCAGACTCAATTAGTGCCGTACAAATGAAGATTGATTCATGGACCAAACCAAGTTTGCAGAAGTCTTCCACCTCTGGCAGAAGGATGTCTTGGTAGAATTTTTCACTGTACTTAATTGGGAATAGCACCTGCTAAGCGTCAATGACGCGAACGTATTCGAGGTAGACGCGCAAGCACCGAATTAAGTTTGCGGACGGTGCCGAGGTTGTTGGGCGTTAATGACGCGAAGGAATTCGAGGTGGACAATGACATGGTCGCAGTGAGCAAGGATTACCGGCACGTGCTCGGTGATGCGCCACACATCCTCGCTTTGTCTCCTACACTCATTCACCTCACAACCCACTTCCTTCGCGCACAAAGTGCTAGGCCTTCTCGTTCCTAGACCTTATGACTGAAGTCACCAGCTGACAGGAAATCCCGCATTATCCTGGCGCTTTTCAATGGAGATAGTATCGAGATATCTGGGCTGTTGCTATGCTCGTCCAACTCCTCCGTACTTGCCCGGTTAGACCGCAGGAAACTCTCAAAAAGACGAATTCTGCGTTCCTTTTTATTCTTATTTGGTTGCTGCTACGGCTTTTTCTCTTCTACATCAATCGTTATAGAATCTTCACACCTGAATTAGATCTCGAGATGGATACCCAACCTATCCACCTATCTCAACCCTCACCCAAGTACACTCGTTTTTGTACCATTCGATTCACACGGCTCTGCCCCGCTATTGGTTGCAGTTCCTCGGATGTAACTTGCACCCGCATACTACGAGTAAGGTTAGAGTGCGGTGCACGGCAAGTCTGACTTCTGCGCTTTGTTACTTCTTGTATATAATTCACAAAAATACTCCGGGGCCTCTCAAACAGCGACCCGTGCCCATGGCCGCGTACGGGCCCCGGACGGACTACCCCTTGTGCGTGTTGTATAACTACAGTGCTGCACTGTATTGCCGCCCGAACTGCGATTCTCGACACCTCCAATGATGGATGGATCCTGCTAGCGGGCCGTACAGCATGGTCCAGCCACTCACGCGCTCGCTATGCCATGCCGTACATACGCTCTCACGCCAGAAAGTATTCGCTTGCACCCATCCGTCGCTATCTGTCGCCCTGTCCACTTTCTCTGGAAGTGCTAATTGCACTTCAAGCCCTTGCGGAAACTAACAACGCCCTGGCTAATCTTCCGCACGTACGTCGCCTCAATACGCTAATACCTGCATTGCTGGCCAATCCCAACTCAACTCATTTGAACGACTGGTCGACTGATTACCGTGTTCCTTCCGCTCGGGATTACTTCAGGGCGGCTACACGGCTACATCGGATTCTTGGCAACGTTTCCACAGCGATTTCGGAATCTCGCCAGACGGGTTTTTGGAATGGATCCTTGCGAATACGTTACATACGGGGCTCAAAACAACACAAGTACAAGTGGATCACATCGCTGCACCAAAACACCGCTAACTCTTACTTTCTTGCCTCCTTGGTCGATGATCAACTTTCTTTACCAAGCCTCATGAAATTGAACTCTTGTTGCGCGGTTTCCTGATTTAGGTTTTCGGACATTCAGCCGTCAGAGAATCTCTTCTCGAAGCTTGCGGCAAGAATCAACCTTAGAAGAAGCCCGAATGATTGACTCTTCTTCTGCTCCCGATCAATTCGTCGCGGGAGGGGCGGGTTCCTCGAGGTATCTGCGCCATTGAGACGCAAAATGTTGTTTCGGAGACGCAGATCACCACCTGTTTGCTCTGCTTGTGCGATTCATTATCTATTCAATCTGACCACACTTATGGATTAATCCCCCCCCCCCCCCCCCCCCCCGAATACAGAAAGCGAGACGTAGCGACGTTCGAAGCCTCACGATGTCATGCATACGAGCGCAGATCAAGTGGGAAAAAATCGCGCAAATCCATTTTCGACAGCATCCATGGAAGAAAGTTGTTTCGATACGATCGAGAAGGACACGCAGACTCTGGATGTACGGGGCTAGAACCCACGAACCTGGAATGATTTACGATACTGCTCTTCTTGCGGCCCCGATCAAGCTGGACTTACGGCTTATTAATTGAACGTGCAGTGTGACGTACAAGATAAATTCCCTCGCGACATCGACATTTTGCGTCTCTCGAAATCCACTGGGACGTCGTTGAGATTCGCAACGTTGGGAATTTCGTTCAACTGTTCCAGAAACACAAACGGACATCATTAGCTCTGGTCACTTTCAAGTTCTAGGATCAATTCCATGGCCGCAAGTACTAGTTTCTTACAGTCGCTACTGTAGCGTCCAGTACTGCCATCATCCGTTCAAATGGCTAATCTAACCTCAAGGGTAAGGGTAGATCAATTTTCTGCCCTGAATCATGCACGATACGATGGACAGTCTAGAGACAGCACACGAGCGAATCGCAAGTCGATGACGATGATACTCGCTAGTAATGTGAATGCACTCCTATACGCTCGCTATCACACTGCATTTGCCGTGCCATTGGGTCTGACAATCAGCAAACCAATCAGCAAAGTAAAGTGATAGCCGCTAAGAGTCGTCAGTACTATTAGTTCAAGATTCCCTAGCAATATTTTGCATTCCGCGAAGATTTGAGGCGATCAGCGAGATCAATGACGTCCATGGTCCGGACGTCTTTTGCGAAAGAAGCCCTCAGAAGCCTGCAAGAACAGAAGCAGAAGTCCGGCCATCGCGCAGAAGGATGATGTGTTACCGTGCTCCGTGCGGCTCAAACTTGCGGAGCGCACTTGTCAAAAATAAATAAATACGAATGGGAATGGGAATGGTTCAATTTGATTGCGGGGAGACTGTACTTAGCGGCGGGGAATCCGACGGGGCGCGCACGTACACACACGGCGGCACGATCCCCGTGTGCGCCGTCATAGGCCGTCATTTGGCGGAGATTCACCGTTAGTGCACTGGCTTTGAATTAAGAATCGAGATAACTCTATCAGCAACTCCCGCGCATCCAGACCTCGACGCACTAACGCCAAGTCGGGTCCGGCCGGGCGGACAATTATACAACTAAGGGTCCCTCAAGCAAATGGGGTGCCGGGGCTACTTGCGTCAAACTTGCGTGAGTAAATGTTGGATTGTGGGCACCACTTGCATATGCTAATGTGGACGTTTGCACCACGGCGCCTAAGCTAGCTTCACGCAACTTGCGAAATCGGCGGAACGGCGTTTACGACTATAGGGTCCGTGATTTATGAGGGCAAAGTGGTATGATTTATGAGGGCGCTCAATTCGATTTATGACAACGACAACAACAGAGTCCAGCAAGTAGAAGTACAAAGTCTAGAGATCATATTGAGATGGATACTGGATGTGCGTGGAGTCGGTCCGGATGATGGATGGATGGGAGTATTGGAGAACTTGGATAGATGGATGGAGATGAGTGTTCCTGGGATGGTCTTGGGTTGGAGGTAGCACGATAGCGGGTAGATAAGGAGACAGAAAGTGACAAATGTGAGAGCAGAGCAGTGCGAGAGCGAGGTACGTATGCGAGAGTGATGAGAGCAGGAGGTGGATACATGCGAAGGATACAGAGAGCTGGACCCAGGAGTTTTGAGCCCGCGGTGACGAAATTAGGCGTTCACGAACTTACTTACCGGACTGGGACATTCATGCTATCGGCGATGCCGCCGACGCCTTTATTGGGCTGCTTTGCGACGCACTCAGCGGGCCGCCGCCGCTCTTTCGGCGCTGACGTGCTTTGCGCGGGGAGCGCTGGAGATGCTCGAGGTAGACGTCATCGTACGTGCGGAAGACGCACTCGCCCGTTGCCTCGTCGTGGTCCTGGAGGATTGCCCAGACGCAATGCCAGCCGGACGCATTCGCCCCGCCCTCCGCGAATTTAAACGCGACGCCGAGGTGATGTTGGTCCCACTGGTCGCCCTCGCTGCCCTCGCGCACCGCAAACGCCTTGTCGGAGAGCGTGATGAGGGCACAGTCGGCGACGGTGAGGTTGACTGCATCGCCCGCGCTCGCAAAGAGATCGATGAGCGAGGGGTCCATCTCGAGCTCCTTCGGCACGCCCTTGTGGACGGGGTCGTAACCGTCGACCATGATCTGGACGCGGGTCCCGTCGGCGAAGGCGAGCGTCAGTGACGGATGCTTCTCTGAGCGCCGGACGGACTTGAGGACCTTTCCGACGAGATCCGCTGGGTTTATGCTGTGGGCTATCAGCGAGGGCTGATGCAGAGATGCGCGGATATAGCACCGACCCGACGTGGTCCAGCCGCAGAGGAGGAGGACGGGGTCGCGAGACACCCGCCATGGTGAGAGCAGACAAGGTTCAGTTGTGCGATATTTACCGCTCGTTTTCTGCTTCTTCACCGTTCAAGTGGAATTATCGCTTCAGCATTCTCTACCAGAAGAAAAATGCACTTGAACAGAACTTGAACCTGTTGGAAACACTTGAGCCAGCGTGAGATACTCGGAAACGTGAGATAGTGATTCTCGGAAATTTAAACGGAGGAGACGGAGACAGTCGACGCGTATCATCCATCGATATCCTCTACTAGCTTGTTAATGGGCACTGAAGTGAGCGTAGAATGTGTACTTGGCAGCAACAGAGAGAGAATGTACATACAGACTGCAGAAACAATTAATTGTGCTTCTAATCGTAGCTATTGTACAGCTGGAATAATTGTAGAGGTATACAATTATCCAGGGAGCATTGCTCAACTGCTGTAGGTCGTTGTACGCAGACTACTTGACAGAATAGTTGTAAAGTGTAACAAGTATATTTGTTTGTGCGTGCTTGATCATTCTCGGCGCGCAGGCAACGATCGTCTCTCTTCTCACCACAATAATATGCAGACGACTAGTGCCCGCCCGCTGGGCCCGCGCGCAATCTCCTCGTCTCCTGCCTCCGCCTCTCTTTCTCCTTCTCTCCCTCCCACTCCTCCCCTTGTCATCCGCAAGCCTCAGCGCCCATCCCTCGTTCCCCCGGCTTCATCTCCAGCCAGATCCCCAACTCCAAACCTTTCCCTCTCTATCCCAGGCGCAAGCTCACGCCCAAACACTCCCAAACCATCTCTTCGCGTTGGGATCCCCACAATTTCCACCGCGAATGCAGCACCACCGCCCAAGAACGAGGGTGGTGAGTCTCCGCTTGGTGGATACTATGGAGGCCCCATCGACTCGGCGGTCAAGCTCCAGACCCCCGACCACATTGATGACCTCACGATACGTCCTGATTCGACGCGCACACCCCCCGCGAAGCCGGAGCCGCTCTCGGATATCCGTTCGCTATTAGGCGCACTGGAGAGCAAATCTGGCTCCTCGCGCTCTCTGCCTTCCAGCGACGCAGAGGATGATGCAGTTCCGGCCGCATCGTCGACCCCCAATCTGCCCTGGGGCGACGATGTGCTCGAAGAGTTGTCGCGGCTTGGTGAGGGCGCCGGTGGGGCGGTCCACAAGGTCAAGGACAAGCGCACGGGCAAGATAATTGCCCGCAAGACAATTACCACCCGCGAGGCACCCATGAAGCAGCTCCTGCGCGAGCTGTCCATTATCTCGTCCACTGAACACATAAATATCATCCTGTTCCACGGAGCCTATATGTCTCCGTCCTCCAGCGAGGTTAAAATCCTCATGGAGTTCTGCGAGGGCGGCAGTCTGGAAGCTGTCGGGCGCCGCATCAAGGAGCGCAACGCTGTTGTTGGCGAGAAGATTGCTGGCCGCCTAGCGGAGGGTGTAAGTCTCGCATACCTGTTCCGTATCTCTCCGCATATTCAAATGACTCTATAGGTCCTGCAAGGTCTCGCCTATCTTCACTCGAAGAAAACCATTCACCGCGACATCAAACCGTCGAACATTCTGTTATCGCGGGAGGGCATTGTTAAGCTCTGCGATTTCGGTGTCTCGGGTGAACTGATCGAGTCCATAGCTGGCACATTCACGGGAACCAGCTTCTATATGGCTGTTCGTGCTTATGATTTCTCTCTCTTTTCTTACAGCTAATTCTGTGTGCACAGCCCGAGAGAATATGTGGCCAAAACTACACCATTCGATCAGATGTCTGGTCAACTGGTATCTCCTTATTAGAGCTTGTCCAGAATCGCTTCCCCTTCCCTAACGACCTGCCGCCGATCGAGTTGATGATGTATATCACAGCCGGCGACGTATGTATCAAGCCTTCTGTAAATCCTCATACACATCTAACCACATAACGTAGCCGCCGCGGCTCGAGGACGAGCCTGGTCTTACATGGAGCGACGACATGAAGGACTTTATCAAGCAAACGTGGGCTCGCTCGATATTCTTGTGCTGGATTCTATTTATGCTAGTGCGTCAGGTTGACGGTTGACGCTCAGACGCGGCCAACACCGAAGGACATGCTGGCACATCCTTGGGTGGTGAACGCCATGAAGCAGGAAGTCCATATGGCTCGGTGGATTCGGCAAGTCTGGGGCTGGCCGAAGACCAGCCGGAGATCGCGAGACAAGTGAGTGTTTGTTCCGCCGTCTCAAGTCTCAGATGTTTAAAACCTAAACTAAAATAAATTTCTCCGTCACCGCAGTTCCAGTCTCCCGCGGAACGATTCTTCCCCGCCCTCGTCGGGACAACTCACGGAGTCCCCAAAGCCCAGCTCCGAGTCCCCGCCCGCGACGTGAGCAAACAGGGCGGAAGCAATTCCCGTTGTGTCGTATCTCTTTTCCTCAATTCGGTTTTTGTATTCAACAAACACTCTTTCGCTTTCGATTTCCACTGATTTGCAATGAGCTGAAATACACATGCATCTGATCATATACACTGCCCATAAATCTTACCCATCCACTTTCTACGCTGTGGTGCCCTACCCAACCTTACTTACGCTGCCCAAGTACCAAGTACGAGTAATAAGTTTCTGTTTAGTGTTGGTCTCGTGTTTTTCCCTTTTCCTTTGTGGAGGCGCCCCTGGCCGGCGGATGAATGGGTCCGTGGACCTTTTGTGGCCGCCGACACGCTAGCACGCTGCAGCCATCACCCCCTTCGAGCTTCTTTGATGTGATGAGTCGAAAGAGTGACTGAACCTGACAGTTGGGTGACCTGGCCGTGCTGTAATATGTTACAGTAATTTCTTTTGTGGAAAAAAAATATCAAATAGTGCGACAGCACAGGGGGATCGGCTGGGCTGCACGCGGTTCTTGTGAGGCCAACCGTGCTTTCGGATTATATTTTACATGCAAGTATTGAATTCTGCGCCATACGAGCGCCGAGCTGCCATACTGCGCATGGGAAAAGTTTTTAACCGGCTCACAGCCACTCAACAGCCACCACCGCGAAAGTTCAGATCTGCGGTTTCGCGTAGGAGACGCGAGCCCGATTTGAAATCACTGTTCGCGAGAGCGGAGGCAAACGTGGCGAGACGGCTAAGTGCGAGTATAAAATGAACCCGGATCGCCGGGCCTACGCGTGTACAGAACACCCAACAAAAAAGGTGTTGTGTTTTTATTCCGCTCACTGGTTGAAACTCGATGCTTGAGCTGGACCCACCCAGAAGGGCGCCGACAAGCGCATCAACGCAACGACACGGCCTGAGGTAGTGGGCAGCGGAATCGGACTTCTCCATTTAAACAGTCCTTTCGCGCGGTTTGAACGACTCACGCTGCTTACGTTTCCCATTGACATGCTGTCTATGGGCACACTCCGTTCCCCGGGACGGGACGAGTCAGCCCCTTGAAGCTGCATTCAGTCGTGCTGGCATAACATGCAGATGCAGACGTATGATTTCAGGGAGGACGCCGTTCTAGAGCTGATGTCGTGTTCTGCCAATGGCAGCGTACGCGAAGCCGCCGTGGCGAGAGTTCCACTGCACGGATGCGTGTTTGT
This sequence comes from Mycena crocata, assembly GCA_029281795.1. Taxonomy (NCBI): domain Eukaryota; kingdom Fungi; phylum Basidiomycota; class Agaricomycetes; order Agaricales; family Mycenaceae; genus Mycena; species Mycena crocata. Next base: position 708,477 of record JARJCP010000020.1, read on the forward strand.
TGCAGGCGAGAATAGTTATTACATACTGCATAGCTCCTGATGGACGCTGCGCCGCGACGCGATGGCATGCCATGAGGATCTCTGCAAGGACCCAGAGCAGCAACACCGTTATCTCGCGGTCTCCCCTGCAAATGGTTATTTCCTCGGAATTTCTATCAGGTAAAATCCGCCGGTGGGGTGCTGTCTGATGTGCCTCGTTAGTTAATATTTCAGGGCTGCAGAATGAAGGGAGACGTAAAATAAAGCGCTAGCCGCTGATGCAGAATAAAATAATGATATTGTGTGGAGAACAAGGAGGTGCGCCTCCCGGGCGTGCGAAGGGTGTATGGGAACATATGGGTCCGCCTTTGTCCTCCCGTGATGTTGGTCCCAGTGCTTCTCGGACCCGAGTACAACGGACCTCTGTATGTTGTATTTCTGCAGTTGACTGACATGAACACAATCTGCCTTGCCTGCAAGTCGCGCAGTGCTGCTTCGGGCACACAAGCTAAAGTGTGATTCGTCTCCTCAATGTTTGCTGGGACAAGACTTGTTTCAAGGACCAAGATCAATGTCGGGGATGAGATGTTTGATCTACATATGGCGCATCACTCACAGATCAGAACCAGGCCCAAAAAGGAAACCAGACGATCTTAACTTTCTCCCGTCCGCTTCAAACTCTACTTTTTCCTCTGCATTTTCCATGACTGGGGCTATCGTTTGACAACCCGCTTCCAACTGCGTGCTCAGAACTTTTCCTCACTGCTTCTCTCCAGAGTGCTACAGGCAAAGTTGGAGCAGTATCCCACCACGACGCGACCCTAGATCGATCTGATATTCTTGATTTGTGCGATTACGACCCGAACCACTGCATTGGCGGAACAACCACCCGGTCTTTATTTCTTCTTAAATCATTTATAAACAAGAATGTCCGACGTCGAAATTCCCCCTCCGCCCCGTTACCCAACAAACCAGATGACCGACAGCATGTCCTAGTATGTCCTCTGCTTTGCCACTCACTTTTTCGAGCTCACCTCGTTTACCCAGCTCGTCTGGCAGTTACATGCCCCAGAGTTCCTATTATCCGTCTCCGCAATTACACCATGGCCCCCACTCGCATGAGGTCTCGCCCCAGCTGCGCCAGGAGCCCACGACGCGCAAACGGCCTAAATATACCCGCAGCAAAACCGGCTGCCTCACCTGTCGCGTAAAGAAAATAAAGGTCGGCGCCTTTCCTTTCACGGCTTGTGCGCGCCTAACCGGTTTGTAGTGCGACGAAGCAAAGCCCAGCTGCATGCGGTGCACGCATGGACAGCGCGACGTACGTCTTTTGTCGGGATGATGTTGCGCCACACTAGATCTAATCGTATTTTGCAGTGTACGTGGCCGGAAGGAGTGCCCGCGCGGAAAAGAGCGCCCTCGGTGAAGGATTCGCCAGATGGGAGGCCCTCCACCGCCTCGTCGACGGCGTCTCCCGGGACATCCTCGCCGACCTCCACCCGGGGCCACTCGCCGCCACAGCGGACTCCCATTGAGTTGAACCTTCCGCCACTGCTCTCGAGTCGTCGCCCGTAAGTATCCATCTACACGTACCCGCTTCTCGGCCGACCCTTTGCTCCAGGGAATCCAACAACACCTACCTACCGCGCATGCAACACCCCTCTGAGCTCGACCCTCCGCGCCGTGAATAGTTCGTTATCCGGCTATTTCGCAAATTCCGTCTTCTAACTTTACGACCAGCTCCCGCGACCGCGGCCGCTACTCTCCGCCTGAATCTTCCAACTCGCATGCCATGTCCTCCTTAATCCCCGAAATCTCGTCATACCCGTCTCGCTACGAGCAAGGACCCTACAACAGCAACGGCCACCATTCGCAGCACGTATCTTCGCGCCACACAATAGCGGCGTCGAGCGTGCGTAGTACCATGGGTCACCCGTCCATGCAGCAGTGGAGCCCGCCCCCAATTCTTTCCCCGGAGCCTTATGGCGTGAGTATTTGACTCGCGTTTCATTTCTTAGACGCCCGCTGAACGCGTATTTTTTTCACAGTACCACACCGAGCGGCCTCTCGTTCATTCCGGCGAACAACTCCCCCGATACCATTGAGCATAAAGCTTCTGGGTGTTGTTAAAAAGCAGTTTATGCATCCATCCGTCTCTTCTCGTCGCCTAACGCTTTCTATTGTTGCAAATGTTTTTTTATGATCACGCCGAATGCATTATCAGGATCCGTTTATGACTCCTGCACCTCCTGTACCTGTCACTGTGGTAGATGAAACCCGCTAGTCTAATAACAGCGGAATTGGAAAAATGTGCTGTTCAAGAATTATTTCACTTGCGGAGACGAATGGTTGCTCTCCTATCACACATCGATCGGCGAGTTCTACATCAATCAGGCGACGTGCTAAAGGTGCTAAAGCAGGTAGAATGCCGGCATCGAAATGATTGCGTGGTTCGAAAATCGTTCCGGCGCCACTTGGGCTCTGGCTTCCTTTCGGGATTGTTGCCCGGTGTTGCGTGATGGAAGGTCGAAGGTCGCGGCGGAGGTTGGCCGCCTGACGTGATTCGATGTGAAACATATTGCGCGCTCATGCGTTGAGGGACCCTGGGAGACTTGATATTGTGACAAGACATATTACTGATACAGGAATTATATGGCTGCGAATCCCATTCGTGCGCCTCCAACGTCCCAAACACTACAAGACGCGTGAGCGGCGGGTCAAAAAAAAAAAATAGAGCTGGGAAAAAAAACCTGTAATAGTGTTTTAAGACACTGCGCGACATGTGAGAAATGCGGACAAGAAGCTTGATATTTACGAGTTCTCACCTTCCTCCAACGAGACTCAGGCCGTCAAACGCGTTGATGAGAGTCTGGCAAATGGCTGGGTTATCCGCGAAAGGGCCAACGTTCAGTTCGCTGCTCGGGATGGTCAGATTGAAGGGGGAGCCATTCTGAGCGGTGAAGGTGATGTCGATGACAGCGGGAAGTGTGTTGATTCGATTGCAAGCTATGCCGTAGGTCCCAGGTTCCGCGGTGTGAGGAACGATGTCTGGAGAGATGAGGGCGTACAAAGCATTCTAAAATTGCTTAGCATCAAGATATGAAAGAATAGGGCGTTGAGAGATATGGTAGAAGACTCACCGCCGTAGCAGTCGGGAACAATATGTTGCTGGTTCCTAAATCAACATTCAAAATCGTAAACGTGTGCCTTGGGAATGACGACGAACCAGAATCGAAGATGATGTTACGCGTCGCCCTTAGGACCGTGCTCGTTTTGCCATTAACTGACAGTTGGGGGGAATTGAGTCTGGATGCTTATAAGTACCACGGGTTACATATCAGAGAAGTACTGACGTCCAGGTGCTACTAGACCCTGCAGGCAAAGAGGCAAACGTCAAGTTGCCTGATCCAGATAAGTTCGAGAACTCGCAATATTTGGAAGAGTCGAAAAACCTTTGAACTTGGTGGTATCGATCCCGCCAACGGTCATTTCGGCGTTACCGATAGCTTGGGGAGTCAGATACATGCTGAACAGAGCTGATCCTGCGATTAGTCTGGAGATAGAACTGTTGGGGGTTTACTTACACGGTAAACCTTGGGCGATCAGGCTGGCGAAAAAGCCTGAGGCACGAGCACCCATGCCTTGAATTCCGCTGAAGGGATCTATATCGAACTTGGGTGTCTGATTGGTGATCAAGAAAAGGCTGGTTGCCGGTGCAGCCAATCCTCCAACAGTCACAGTGTCCGTAGCCGAGCGAAGAGTGAGCCTTAACAAGATCAATTAGCTTAAGTTCGATCGGACACTTGACCATCGACTGACCGGTAATTGGCCCCGACGACGGGATCTACACCCACACCGGTTGAGAACGTGATTGAGCTGGTTCTCCCTCCGTCGACAAATGTAGAGCTTTTTGTGGAATCAAATTTGACCTGATTGTTAGAGAGAATCGGTTAACGGCGCAAGCTATCGTAGCTAAGATGCCAGAACCTGATTGTCACAAGTATTGCAGAGTGTTGAAGCAAATTCCAAGCTAGTGCTACCTGAAAAAATTCAACGAGCTGCCACTAGTGTGGTCGGTCGTATATTCGTACCTGTATCGAATACGACAGATACGGTCTGAGGCGGAGTCCCCACAGAGATATTACCGAACCACTGAAGGTCGGTCCCCAGAAAGAAATCGGCGAGAGGAACAGTAACCGGGTTCAAAGCTCTCCGCCGAATAGTAGCGTGAGCTGGGGAGACTCGGGATTGAAGTTGGATGGTTTGCGGAACCGCCTGAGCTGCGACATAGGCCGGCACGAGCAAGCACTGGAGAGTCAAAAGTCGGAGCATCTTGGACAAGGGCACGCATGATGCGACAGCCAGTTCTTATACGAGTACTGCCAAGGATAACCGACGCAAAAAAACATACGAGAAGAAGCGACAACCATGCAGGTCCTGGGGTAACGCATGGAGAGTATCCAAAATTAACTCAAGGTGTGAAAGATGGAGGTTGCCTTGCAGCGTGAAGGTGTTCGGCATCTACAGCCGGTTGACCCTCCCGCAACAGAGCTTCAAGAAGGGACTAGTCAGCCCACGACGGCCATGAGCTTTCTGTGTACGATTGAGAACGACGCCGGGGACGCGTGATCACCAGTCGATGAAAGACGCCAGCTTACGTACACGCCTAAAACTTTTCTGTCAACCTCAACCTCCTTGAGTCCTCGACCACTTTTTGAAAACAAGTCACGGTGCAATTGTGTGCGACTAATATACAGCTTTAGCATCGTGTTACACCATCTCTCCTCTCGAAACTACCCAACGACGACCCCGACATGGACGCGGCGAGTATGACCGCTGATTTGTCGGCAAATAACGGTGCGTGGTAATCGACGACAGCATCATACCCGCTGCCAATACTGGAATAACTGCGGTCTGATAACATGTCATCCGTGACGTGCTCCCCCAATTTCTCGTCCAAACGAACTCCTACATCGTCGAAACGGACTTGCACGCTGGATTGACCTTCGATGGTGCTCTCGATGTCCGTTTCAGACGAGGACATGCCACCGAGCTGGCTGGCATCGTCTCCCGATATGAACGAATCAGGATACCGCAATTCTGACTTGGAGTCGTCCATAATCTCCGTCGTGTCGATTGTCGATTCTGAACGCGGGTCACTCTCAATTGAGGCTGAATCGACGTATCCTGGTTCGGGTTCGCGCTGGACTTCTAGTGAACACAAGTCGCTCCGGATTGAGTATGAAGACGAGGATGACGACGAGGAAGCGGAAGAGGACGAGGACGAAGTGTCGACGAAGTTGTGCTGCGATTCAGGCTCGAGTTCGTGTTCAAGATGTTGTTCTGGTTCGAGTTCCTGGTCTGGCTCGATATCAACCTTGAGCTCGGCCCCAGCCGCCCTGCCTGTTTCCATCTGCTCCTCTTTTTCAGCCTCTTGGATGATAGCGGTCTCGTAACCCATCAAGCCAACGTTGATCGCCTGTTCCGTGGATGGATCCCACGAGCACAGGCTTGCTGCGGCCTGGCTTTGCACACTCGACCGTTTGCTGCTAGACTCGCTCGACGTGGTTGTAGTGGAAGCGGTTTCGATGTACTGTGTTCCTCCCCTCCGGCTCATCTTCTTCCCCCTCAATCTCTTGAGAACCTTGCGGCGACGGTCCATCCATTTTGACTCTTCGTCCGGCGACATGCCTAGGAAAGAACCCCCCGTTGAACTCTCTATACGGTGCAGGGGAGTGTACATGTCCACCCCTGCAGCCTCGATGACTTTCAGAATTGGGATGTGCGACCGCGTATAGCGCATACGGTGGACGTAAGAACAGGTTATTCTGAAAATTCGATAAGATCATAACCTGACACGGATGGACAAAGACGGACCCTGGTCCAAGCACGAACTCTCCGCCCAATTGAGAGATGCTGCCTCCTTCCTTCCAGACGGGCATTCCGACTTTGACTGCATTGGCCACAACCATACCGATTCCCCCAACCATGCCATGTCGAACGTAGTTCCCCTTTGGGCCTCTGTCTAATGTCTGTAGCGTCATGCCGAGTGCATTGTACACCTTATGTGTCGGATCAGTGTACAGCGCGAACGGCGAGCGGAATATTCCTGTTGACGAGTATCATCAGTGTGGGTTTTGCAAGCAAGGTTGAAACTCACGTCTGTAAGACTTGATCATCTCGTATGAACCATTGCTGATGATCACCAGATCGGTTTCTGCGCTGCGAAGGACCTCTGGCGAGACGTTTCGTGAAATCGAAAACATGTAGTCCTGACAGAGTGGGCACCTTTTAAACGACCGAGGATATCAGCTAAAAGAAGTCGTCGAATGAAATGATGAACACACCAGAAATGCCGGATAAAGCAGACAATCGTTTTCTGCTCGCGGAACAAGCTTCCGAAAGGAACACGCACGCCGCTCTCAGAGATGACTTGTAACGCAGCGGCTTCTTCCAATTGACGCTGGGTTGGCATTCGGGTTTCGTCGAACGCATCGAAGTCTGGCGGCTCGCCGAAATCAAAATGAACTTCTCGTGGACGTTCGGGAGCAGGAGGCATGGTAGGCATGGGCGCCTTTCTCTTCGCGGCAGCGAGTGCAGGCGAACCTGGTGGTGAATCCACTTGCAGTGTGTACTGATATGCTGGCTCTGCGCTCGGGGTGAATGGCGGTGACTGCGGTGGTGCTGGCACATGACCAATGGACGAAGGGCGGGAGGCGTCAATAGTGTCTGGAGGTTGGAGGTGCGGGTCCACATGGAGAATAAATGACCATGGAGTGTCCATATCCGGTTTCGGCGAATTTATTTCCAACGACGGCATCGGGGGAACGGGCGGGATGGACCCTGGCGGTTGAGGGAAAGCAGAGAGGGAAATCACGGAAGCACTAGTGTTAGTGGTGGAAGCCATCGACAAGGCGGAATATTTTCGTGGTGCTCCACCATTGATTGGAACCGGCGCCGTTATAGAAGCAAAAGCAATAGAAGGTCGAGGAACGGTACTCTTCCGTTTCTGGATAAAGTCGAGGGTACTCTCTCTGAACGACTTCGACTTCTTCATCACCGGTGACGACTTGAGAGCTGGGGGAGGGAGCATATCTTCCTCGACCTCCACCAAGTCCTGCAAATGAGCTGCAAGGACCGCGACGTCCTCCATCCCATCCATCACGTCGTTCGCTGGATCTGGAACATAGATAAGGGTGGGTTCAGGCAAGCTCCTGGGACGCAAGGCTTCCGACGCGCTTTCCAGCAGATTTGAATCTATGGCTGGTGGGGGCACACGAACGAGAGTGAAGAAACGTTTGGAATGGAGTTGGGAAGGGGCGGTGTGGGCTCGGGGTCGCCCTCGAACAACTCTGGGTGGGCGTTCTGTTTCTGAGTCAGAGTCGTTCAGGCTATTCCAGAAGTTCTGCGTATCATCGTATGGGCTCGAGGAGCGCGGGCGGACGTAAGTATCTGGTTCGGAGCCACCGATAGAACCGCCTATAACGTTGTTTCGCAGTTCCCAAAAGGGTGCATGGGGATTCTGGAGGTCTGCTGCCGGATAGCGAAGAAGACTTGTTTCCGATGGCGCAGGTTTCCGTTTGATCTGACTGAACCGACGAAAAGACTCGGCTGAAGCAGAGAGGGAGAGGTGTGGGTGAGATCTCGAGGTCATGGTGTTGGAGCAGAATTAAGGAGAAGTGGAGGTGGGGCATATATATCACGCTAGGAGATTTGGGACCGCAGTGGCCGAGCGGAAGTAAATGTCTCGCCGCTCCGCCATGTCTAAGTTCCTGAAGAATCGAAGTTCAATTGCCTAAATAGGTTGCAATTACACAGCACTGATGCGGTCACACCAATTATACCTTGCACTTGATCATCCACCATGGGTGAGCCCTCTGGCTTTTCTGGTGCTTCCCAGCCCGCAGGCCATCTACAGATGAAGGGCGCTGCGTGCTACTAATACATCCTCAGCCACCATAGACCAGCTTGACCTCTCCTCGTCCCATGCGCCCAAGGAGCACGCTATAGAGGCATTCGAACACGTTCAAGAGGATATCAAGTCCGCTATCCTCACCTCTCGCCATGACTGGGACAAGCATGAGCCCAAGATGTGGTCATTGGCCAGCCAAACTTCTGACAAAGACCTCGTCAACTTCACTATCAAGGTAAAGTCATTTCGGTGTTCAAAGTGCTTGGCGACGAGCGCTCACCTGTCAAAGGATGACCTGGTCGTTGTCCGGAGTGCTGTAACGTCGTACGGCCCCATCATCCTCGGGAAGATTAGAATCAGAGCCGTCAAGCTGGATTCATCCGGTCAACTCGTCCCAGGGGAGCTGGAGAAGGATGCTCATGGCAAGATCAAAGTCGAGATGAAGCATGGTCAGATCGACGACGATAAGCTTGGATTCCTCTTCGTCAGGTCTGCGATAATATACTATTTCTACCTCGCTATGATTGACACAGTTTCGAAGGATTCACGACCCACCAGGCGAGGTAGGCGCCTCGACTTAACTAACCCCTCACTCAAGCTGTAGTGCTGACGTCACTTCAGGGCATCGAAAACGTCAAATTCCATTCGTTGTTCACCGACGAGGGAAAGGACAAGGAAGGAAATAACAATGGCGTATATCGGGCTATTCAAACGAACTCCACTCCATTGGAATTTTTCCATGAGTGAAATTCTAAATCTCCAAAGCTGTAATTTACGACCGCGCTGTGTGGAACCCAGTCTCATCTCAATCAGATAGGAGTGTATGCGAATGGCACCAGTCTAATACTTCAGCCGCCTCTGAGGGGTCGGTCCGACTACTCAAAAGTTGCCTTCACTAGAATGATTTACTCCGAAGGACCGCGAATGTGGAAAAGCAGGAAGTTCTAGTGCTGTCCAAATACGAATACAATACGCCAAACACCGTATCATATTCATATCCATATCATATTCACCAGATTCACCGTATTCATATTCAAAGGGTTGAATATGAATATATTTTGAGTATATTTGAATATATTCAACTAATTTTTATATGCAGAAATAACAGCAGATACTGGGGGTAGATAGATGCAGTGCATTCAGGGAATGATTCCTAATGACTTGAGGGCCATAGAAGACTTCTGGGATGAGCAGAGCGGAAGTTGAACATGAATACCCTGGATCAAAATGTTTTTTGATGGTCCCAAAAGGGGTATAAGGTCCGGGCAGCAACTCTTTGGCAGTGAGTTCTGCCTCACCATACTCCGGGGTCATTTTTCATTGTTTTGGATGCATGGAAGACCACTCACAGCTCAACAAGCAGCCATAAAACAGGGAAAAACACAAGTTGTACCATATTCAACTGTATTTAAATATATTTGTATTCATATCGTATCGTATTCATATTCAACGATGAAGCAAGAGGCCATATCGTATTCATATTTCCCTGAATATATTCAAAATATATCGAGCGTATTATATTTTTGGACAGCACTAGCAGGAACCGAAGGATAGAACGATCGGGAAAATTTGGTAAACCTTGAGCTGCCTTTAAGTTGTCGGTGGAGTACTACGCCGAGTTTGCCTTGGCGGTGTGGTTTGGATATTACGGGACTGATATTTTACCGGCTTCGTGGATGCTTGGGGGGCATGGCATGGACAAAAAACGATCTCGAAGGTTCCAACTTTGAAAGTCAAAATTCAAGCAAAAAGAAATGTGCTCGTAATAATACGCGTTGGACGCGTTATAGCCGCTTGTTTGGTCAATGCGGCGATCGGTCGGTCCGAATTTCCGAACCAGGGAACCAGGGGGCGATATGGTGTTTTTCCTCAAATTCTTCGAGAGGTTGAATTGTCGTCCGTCTTGAAACTATTTCCTTATGTCCACTGACTTGATCAGCGCCGAATGATTGACTAAGGTTCAACTTGAAGGATTCCCGAGTTTCGAACATGCAATGCGGAGGCTGCTGTTGGGCTGCTGTCCTTGAAACATCGATAGCTCAGGTGGTAAATGACTTTACTGTCCGATAATCAAGCTAACACGAATGACACAGAGCGTTTCGCATTCGAAGCCACCGCAATGTTTTTCGCAAGGTTATCTAAACATGTAACTAGGAACACTCATTGACTTCCAATTTCGCTGTAGTACTCATTTCCTTTGTTCAGCAAGCCCCGGTGTTAGGGTCGAGCGTGAGCTGGAAGTTTCCGTCTGCACGGATACCTCCGTGGTCATTGCAGCCGTTGTTGGTCGCTGTCATGTCGTCGATGCACTCCTGCTCGCCGATCTGGGCACCTCCACCACCGGTGTTGGTGATGGCCATGCTAAAAATCCATTCAACGTTGAATCTCGCATGCAGAGGAGATCCAAGAAGGGGTCATTGTAGATTGTTAGTTGTTGGGTGGTCTTGGGGTGAGTAGGATGAGGGCACACTCCTTCGATGCCCCTACTTATACTATTCCAGGCTTGCCTGGTCGCCAATGTAACGTCGCCGTTGGAGATCTTGTGAGTGCTCCCGCCAGCTCCTTTGTATCGAATTCAACTATCATCTCAAAGGTCTGTCCGAAACGCTGTCCAAAACGAACCCAAGACCTTGTCAGTTCCATATCAGTTCTGCTCCCTGACTCTCGACTGAATGGTGGCACGGAGAACTTGTTGTCTTATTCGTCAGGTAAGAGCGGTCGGTATTTCAAGCCGTTCCTTCATGCCCATGAACAGTCAATATTAATACATTTGTAGACGCGGAATATTGTTGAACTTACCTAGGCTCCTTCGCTGGTTTTGGAGACCCGAAACACGCCCTAATTGCATGTATAATTTCCTGGCGCACATCCTCTGTTGGTAGCAGAATCCTTATATCAATACTTAGCCGCCAACTACAATTGTGGAGCGTCGAGCGGCCAAAATAAACTTTCGAAGGGCATGTGCCGCTTTTTTTTTCCATTCTTCGTCTCTTGTGTCGCGGAAAAAATTTACCTTGGATTGCATAACTCTGTATGGCCGTGTGAATATAGTACCAGTCAGACCACGACACAATATACCTGCCTCCTATTGTGCCAGAAAACCACTGAAAGTCCATTTATGAAATCATCGTCATTGTTAATGTCATTCATCGAATAAACGCGCAGGGGCAGTATCGTCAGAAACGGAAAGCAGGACCTAATCGAACCAACTTACCATATCCGGCCGATATGTGTGCCAGAAGTCTACATCCGTGGTGAACGGCCGCAGCACCGTGGGTGGGAACACTACTAATTCCTCTGGGGATGTTGCCCCGCATGCACTCCGTTGCGTCGATTTTTACTCTTGCCATCTGGGGATGTTACCCTGTATTCGCTCCGTTGCGTCGATTATTACTCTTGCCATTGGAAAAAAAATGCACCGCCTTTTCAGGCTAGTGCGAGCTTGGAAGTTCTGTTTTACCGCGTTCCAATGGGATGGGGAGGATTGAAGAACTCCGCAGACTGCCAATTGAATCACGGGAATCACGGGAATCTCGTTGCGCGAGTATTTCCAGCTCCCGTCTGGATCCGAATTGTTGATGTCGGCAACAATGAAACGAGCTGCATATTGAGCGCTTTCGTGCAAAAAAAACACTGGGAAGCATCCCTACTCGCGGCATTGCTGTACAGCAGCTGCGATGCCGAAATGACGACAGCAAGGAATTGTTTTCGAAAACAACATCCTCGCACACCATCGATCATTGAGATCAGGCTGTACAAGAGAGCGAGCGCAAAAAAAATTGAAAAGTGTACAAAATGCTCTTACCTGCATGTTGTTGCAGTTTTCATTATCAAACCAAACCACCATTGTTCTAATGATACTGTGCTATACATGATTTGTTCCTGGATGCCATCCTTGTCGCTCCCGTTCCGTATGTCTGATGATGAAGAACCCGGCCACAGGATCTATTGTTGGGGTATATACAAATGAGCAACCCACTACACAGTACAGAGATCGCCGAATGCGAAGAAAAGGCAGGGAGAGAACATACATGTGGGCATGGCAGTGGCATAGATCGGGAGATCCAGGATATGTTTGGCATATGGTACGCAGGTGGTGGTGGTTTATGTTTTTACGATCAGGAAATAGAAAAGAAAAGGGAGTAAAATATAAAAACAGAGAGAGAGAGAAAAAATCGTATACAGTAGAGAGGAGAAGATCGTCAATCGCGAGTCAATGCCCGTTGGGCTGACTGCGGTGGTGAGGCGCACAATACGGCGGTCGATCAAGATCGCGCAGCTCAGTGAACACCGCCATGGCGGTTCCGGTACCGGTTCCGGTTCCGGGAACTGAGTAAGCCGGCGAGGCCGGTATACGTGGGAGCTTGCCGGGTAAACCCGGAGCCGTGGCGGGACCGAGCCCGTACTCCAAGGTCGGGACGACGTAATCGTCGGTCGGATCCGACCAGGGCCACGCGGCCCCGCCATTCGAAACAACTTGCCCGAATTTGGCCGGCGGGATGCCGAGGAAGGCTGGTGCGTACCCAGTAGGATCCGGACCGCCCAGAGCGGCCTCGAAAGCGATGCCAGAAAGCGTCGGTGAGATGTGCGATCCCCAGTGCGAAGATACCTCGTTGCCGCAGACGACGACGATGTCATGCGAAAGCGGTGCCATGGTGTCGTCCATGAAGATCGACATTTGGATAGTCCGGTCGCCGGACGACGACTCGGTCGAAGATGGCGAGTAGCTGAGACTTGGCGTCGAGGGAATAGGACTGGGGAAGTTCTGGCTCGAGTACGATGAGCTGGGTGTAGATGGCGAGCTTGGCATCTATAAAGGTGCAGTACAATGAGCCAAAACACTTATTTTCAATGACCAGAACACTGACCTGGCTGAACTCAGGGGAACCCATCAACTGGTCTTGTTGAGCGATATTTGAAAACGACAGCTGGTGCCCTTCACCCGCTGGGTGATGTTGGTATCCGCTGCTGGAAGCGGCGGGGTAAGGATTCTTCTCGACGAAGGCTTCGGCCGGCAGCGTAGAGCTTCTGCGCAACCCGCGACTCGCGGGCCGAGTCGAAGAGGGCGACCTTGAGGCCACGCTGTTCGTGCTTTCTGTCTTGTCGTTGCGCGCCATGAAGGGCCCCTTGCCAAAAGGCAGAGTACCTTCACTGTGGCAGCGGACCACTGGTCTGCCGCCGGTCGCAACGGGCGCAGGAGTAGGAGTTGTTGAAGGAGCCGGGGAAGCCACGGGCGTTTTGCCGACCCAGAGACGCCAATCCAAGGCGTCGCCGAGGGCACGCTCACAACGGCCAATCTCTCTAGCCGGCAGGCCGGAGAGCTTCGCCCAAGCGCGATTCGAATAACATTTGTCCTGCGTAAACTTGGAAGCAAGTATCAACGAGGCGAGGAACGCCCGCCTGGGGCAGAGGAGCGGGGAGGGAAGGGGGGTGAGGGGCGCGAGGGGGGCGCTGGCGGATTTGGGTTTGCTCAAAGTAGGTTGATCAACCATGGAGGTCGTTGACGGGGTAGCCGTGCAGGCTATGTCCTCGTATGTAACGCGCACTGTATCCATCACATCTTCATCGCTGCGGGGCTCGACTGTGTAGTCAAGGTTCATCGACGATAACTGGGCTTCGAGTTCCAACTCTGCGGGGGTGGCGGGCATGACACGGCACTCCGAGTCAGGCTCACCTCGCGAGCCCTCGCCGGATTGTTCCTTTCGAATGAGCTCTGGCACTTTGGGACGAATCGCCTCCAAATAGCATAGTGCCGTTTGGAGTACGGAGCCGGACGTTTTCGAGCGTCTAAGGACCTCGTGAACAAAGCCCTTGATCGGAACGAGATTGCTTCGGTTGCCGAAGCTGCTCGCAAGATCCTGTTCGGCCTGGAGGTCGGTTTGGCCCGGGCGCGCACAGGCGGGAGAGCTGGAGGACACCGGCGAGGGCGGGGAGGGCTGGGTGTGGGGGGAGACGGGGGACGGCAGCTGCGTATTCCGTCTGCGTGATTTGGAGGGAGTGGGGGGGATTTGTTCGCACGAGCCGACTGTGGCGCGCGAGGAAGTCAAAAATACAGTTGGGATGTCTTGGGGACGCCATATCTCGCATAACGACTTGACGGCTTGATCTGAAGAAACCGGATTGGGCAATTGTGGAAAGGAGCGAAAGAAGGCCAACATACCGACTAGGCCGATTGCATATCTGTTCTTTGGGGTTTCTCGAGGTATATTCGAGGCATCCCTCGGGGTTTGCGGCATAGAGGACTGGGCACGGAGACGTTCTGGTTCGCATAATGGGGTCGCCTTCGGGGGCGAAGGAGATGATGATACAGAAGTGGCCGGGGTGGAGAGATACGAGAGAGAAGGAGAACGGGAAGACGCAGAAGAAGCTGAGGCAAGAGCATTGTAGGGCTGCCAACGGACCCGCGAGCGGGTGGCCGGGGGAGCCCTGTGTGCGAGGGAGTGAATGGAGCTGTGCATGGCTTGATTGAATGGAATGAGTTGGGAGTTAAATGGTGGGTTCTGGGAACGATTATAAGGCGGTAAAGATTATAGGTATTCAGATAGGCTCCGCATCGAAAGACTTGGGGGTGGTGATAGTGGTTGTTCAGACGAGACGGAAAAAGAAAGAGACATGGACGAGCGGGAGACGGAGAGGTTCGGGTGGGGATAGCGGGAATATATCGTCTGGAACATGTAGGCGCACATTGCGACTGGTTAGGTCAGTTCGGATGTCTCAAGTCAGCGACCTGAGGACGATCCGAGAGCAGGGAGCTTTGCCGTGCGACAAAGACCTGCAAAAAAGCGAGTAGCGGAGAAGCAAGGGTGAGCGACGGAGTGGTGGTGGTACGAGGAGGAGTGGTAGCAGAGCGCTGCTGAGTCGAGTTTAAGATGAAGCTGGTGGGATGCGGTGGCAGTGCCTTATTTGGTTCCTCTGACTCGGTGAGAAATTGAATCTGACTTGGGCTATACGAATCATTCTAGCCCATGTCACAGCGCACACGCCGTCCAGAGACGTCCACGACGTCCACGTCCACCCCAAAGTCGTCTAGCTTTTTTTTATTCTCTTTTTCCGCTATTTTTCACTCTGCCTCGCACAAAAAGGCTGTCCAGTAGCGATCGCTATGGGTCCGCAGCTTGACCTTATTGCATGTCCTGTGCATGTCCGACGCTGCAATATTCCTCCGGGGTGCTTCTGCCTATGATCCGTGTGAGGGGACCACTCCGCAAGCTTTCCCACCACCGCCTCGTCGACGCTGCATTCAAGTTCACCCGTCCTATCCATCGGATCTTCACACCGCTCAGGACAGTGACTCGCTCGCGCACGCCATCGTTGTTCTGTTCCGACTCGCACGTCTGACTTGTTTGCCGTTTGTGGCCACATTGCGGTGCTTTGCATAAAAGGACAAGTTGCCTTGACTCGTCTCGGACTCTCACACTCCCCAACACGGATCTAGCCGCCCTCCTCTGTTCTGTTGCAAGCTGTTGTCACTTGTGGTCGCTTTGTGTGCGTCCAGCGCCTACGTGTACCACTCGGCGCTACGTACCGACTCCACTAACGCCCATCACAGCTTTCGATTACGATCGAGAGCATTCAATGCTTCCCGAGATCCACGCCCGCGCTAGCTGTCAGTAAATAAGGTTCAGTGCTGCTTGTATTCTGTAGAGTCAATAAATTCATCCCAATGAATCTCGAAAAGCGATTTCAGAGGTATTTCAATGCCAAGCCAGCGGCGGAGCAGTACGCGAGTCACGTAAGGACGCGTCCCCTACCCTTATAACTCCTCCAAGCAGCTCCAAGCTCCTTCAAGCGTTCAAGCATCCAAGCGTCCAAGCTTCTGCTCTACGCAGGCGATGATCTCCCTGATGCTTGATTTATTTTCCACATGCCAAGGCGGCCCAAACTGACCGTTGCCCCTTATTGCGTCGGGTTCATCTGACACTCCTGTTCACTCCCTCCCGCTCTTTACAGTCTTTCATTTCTTCAGCCATGCATCTGGCCCTTCCCTTCGCTATTCTCGGCGCAGCCCTCGCAGTCCACGCCAACGTCGCCCACGGTGCCCACGTCGCTCGCCATCGCCATGCGCGAATCTCAGTTCCGAAAACCCCGCTCGAAACACCAGCGAATTTGAGAAAGCGCAAATCGTGCAAGCCCCGCGTATGCACCCCCGGTCCCGCGCAACCACCCCCGCTTCCCGCTCAATTCTGTTTCTAGACAAAGTCCGCCGCTGCAAACAACTTGTTGGCCGCGGAAACTACCACTTCGCACACATCTACGAAGAAGAAGACCACTGCTACATCCACCAAGAAGAAGGCGGCGGCGGCCAAGCAGACTCAGGGTTTCGCCAAGTCCGAGTCTGTGGTCAACTCAGCATCGGGCGTTATCCGTGTCACTGTCGATCGCTGCGGTTATAATGGTGCTTCGAGTATGTGTGGTTGTACGCGAAATATCAGGCGAATGCTGACACTAGGGGTTGCCAGAGCAGATCACGTCCGACGCTGGACCCAACGGTAGCCTCGACTGGCTTAACTGCGGTATAACAGGCAAGCATACAGCCACTTGTCTCATTTTCATAATCTCATCGTTTTCACAGATGGAGGATGGAACCCACCACGCATGACCGTCGACCAAATTGTTGCTGTCGACCTGGCCCAGGCGCTCAAGTCTCCCGACACCCCCTTCTCGGCTTGCGCCAAGTGCGTTTCACCTTGAATACGCATTTCGCACCTGATTATCTTGCGCAGATACGTCCGGATGTTCGAGAAGTATGCGAACATGTACGGGCTCAAGCCGATTATGCTGGCGTCCTTCGCCATGCAAGAGTCCAGCTGCAACCCCGCAACCATCGGTGGCGGTGGCGAGCAAGGACTCATGCAGCTGACCAAGGACAAGTGCGGCGGCGCCCCTGGCGGTAACTGCTTGGATCCCGTTAGTCCGCCGTGACACTATGCCGAATCTTTGCTCACTAATCTTTCTCTGCAGGATTTCAACATCAAGACCGGCGCCAAGTTCTTTGCTCAGACTCTCGATGACAACGGCGGTGACCTCCTCCTTTCCATCGGAATGTACAACGGCTGGTTCAAGGGTTTGACCGTCGTGAGTCTACTGCGTGAATGTAGAAACTTGACTTGACGAAATATATACCAGGGCAAAGCCAAGGCTGCACAGCACACCGCATGCTGCCGTTGCCAGAACAACCTCGACTAGTGCGGCATTTCTTACTGTCCTTGCATCTTGTTTCTGACTATCTCTCTTTCAGTCTGCACCAGTTCATGAACGGCTGGGTGCAGAACGTCAACGCCTACTCACACAACCTCGGAAAGTACCACAATCTCGACGTCTGCGGCCATGAGTAAACGATCTTCACGATACATCGCCCTACCATACATACAAGTCTATGTAAACCCACTGCTCCGACACCACTGGAACACCCATCGCATCGTAGCCTGGCGCGCCATACCCGTCCATTACCGTAGCACCTTGTTCTATCCTCTATCCGTAGCCTCACCTCCACCTCGTTCGCAGTATGCCCTGGTAGTATACTTGTAATCTTACTAGCTAGTTTGTGGATTCATGAAATGTCATGGAGAAATTCGAAATTTATTTCGTCGAGTCCAACACGTGCTTGCCAGACTTGGAGTGGACATAAATTTATCTATTCGACGCGCCTCGACCATGTCAGACGCTTCTTCTCCCTCCAACTCCCCCGCGCTCTCGGCGTCCACCCCGCCGTCGTCCGTGCCGTCCCCGCAGCTCCAGGCACTCTCCATCGAGGTCTCCGCCGCCGATAAGGCCGACGCCGTGCGTCTAAAGGCGGAGGCGAACAAAGCATTCAGCGGTGCGGCCCCTGCGTCCATTCATTTTGGCGTTGGCTGACGGGAGAGAATGTGCAGCGCACGACTTCCCCACCGCCGCGCGCCTGTACTCCGAGGCGATCGAGAGGGACCCAACGGACCCGACGATATGGTGCAACAGGGCGTACACGCGCATGAAGCTCGAGGAGTTCGGCTACGCCCTCACTGACGCTAGTGAGTGCCCCCGGTGCGGGCGTATACACGGGGCGGATGGATGCTGAATGGATGGGTGAACGTCTTCAGGCCAAGCGATCCAACTCGATGCAAAATATGCAAAAGCCTATTACCGGTGCGTCTTTCGATATGTTTATTGTATTACTATGGACAGAAGCTTATGTGCGTGCGGGGCGCCAGGCGCGCGACGTGCAACATGCAGATCCTCAAGCCGCAGGCGGCTGTCGCGGATTTTCGCAAGGTACTTGCGCTCGAGCCGAAGAACGAGACCGTACGCTCGCAGATGGTGGCGACGCAAAAGCTCATACGGAAGATCGAGTTCGAGAAGGTGGGCGGCGTTTTGAATGCGCCATTGTTATTGCGCTTTCACTGAGGTCGCACGACAGGCCATCGAGGTTGAGGGCGAGAAGAGCGCGGTACTGCGGTGTCAAGAGATAATAGCGGATGGTGCGTTCATCCGACTCGAGCAGATATGCAGCCCAATAACCGACGTGCAGGCGGATGCGACGTCGAAAAGACCTACGCAGGTCCAAAACTGTCGCTCGTGGACGCGAAATATGATATCACCCATGAGTTCATAACGGGCATGATTCAGTGGTTCAAAGATGGCAAGGCGCTGCCAAAGCGGTACGTGTGGGAGATCGTCCTCGGCGCACACGAGCACTTTTCGAAAGAAGAGAGCTTGGTGAAAGTCGATCTGGAGGACGGGGTTACTTGCGATGTTATTGGTGACGTGCACGGTACGTTCTGCGCTGTTTCCTCGTGTCGTTTGTCCTTATTCTCGTTTCAAGGCCAATTCTACGACATGCTGCACCTCTACTCGCTCACAGGCGAGCCGAGCGACAAACACTACCTGCTAATGAACGGTGACCTCGTGGACCGTGGGTCCTGGTCGATAGAGGTTATCCTTACGGCCTTTGCATTCAAATGTGCGTCTTGGTGACTCGAGTCTTTTCCTCTCCACAGTTTGTTCAATGCGTCTGCAGGGTTGTACCCCCGATTCTACTTCATTAACCGTGGTAACCACGAGGCAAAAGACATGAACCGATCTTATGGGTTTGAAGGCGAGGCGAAACACAAACACGGCGAACAGACCTACAAGGCGCGTTTGTTCTGTTTTTTATTCCACCTTGCAACTGATTTAATCAACGCAGCTCTTCGCACACGTTTTCACGACATGTGAGTCGTACTTGCATTCTCCACCCTGGGATATGAACCTGAGTCATATCTAGTGCCGCTGTCCACGCTTCTGAGCGCAACAAAACCACCGCCGAATCAAGCCGGCAGCCCTATCTTATCGCCGCAGGGATTAAAGCGGTACTTCGTCGTTCATGGAGGGCTCTTCTCAAAAGATAATGTCACACTGGAGGACATCCGCAAAATAGACCGTATAGGTCGACAACCTGGACAAGAGGGGCTCATGTGCGAGGTTAGAATAGAGCTCCATTTAAACCGCAGTGTGTTGACGTCCATGTTCAGCTCCTGTGGACAGACCCACAGATAATGCCAGGCCGCGGACCCAGTAAACGGGTGCGTTCTGCTTCTCCGACCCCGCCGGGGATTAGTGCTGATTTGCTGCTCCAGGGCGTCGGGATTGCCTTTGGTCCAGATGTTACGCGGAAATGGTGCACCCTCAACGGTGTTACAGGCATCATCCGCAGTCACGAGGTCCGGCAAGGTGGGTTGCATTTCTGATGTAAATGTTCGCAGAGGCTGACCGCGTCCTAGACGGTTACCAGATTGAACATGACGGCTTATGTACGACGGCAAGTGTTGTTTGCTTTCCTGTCAGGCACGCTCTTATCACGCTTGTTGCACAGGTATTTTCCGCCCCGAACTACGTGGACCAGGGCGGTAACAAGGGCGCGTTTGTGAGTGGTCATCACAATCTTGACTTCGGCCGTGCATATTAATACCTTCTCCTTAGATTCGAATCGATTCTGCGGGTACCCAGCAGTACACGCAATTTGAGGCAACCCCACATCCCCCGATGAAGCCCATGGCATATTTGCAGGGCGGATTGGGCAGTATGATGATGTAGCGGCCGAGTTATCCGCACCTGTATATGGCCTGTGCTAGCCTAAGGGCGCTATATATATTTGTTGTCCTGAATAGCTGATTCCCCCGTGTCGATGTGAAGCAAAATCAACGCGGCCGACATCAAGAGAATCACCTCGCAAGTTCAACTCCGCCGACTGCCATTTTTTTCCCCGAGGACCCACACAGCGCCACGATCTTTTCATGTGAGTGCTTAAATACCATGTGGGCCCTCTGAATGCTTTAACAATCCAACCATGATTTCCCTTCGTCCTGGTTTGTGTCTTTTGTTTTTTGCCGTCTTTCAGCTCGGATACGCTCGAAGGTGGAACGACACGGGCAAGGGCACAATAATTTTTGAAGAGGCCTGGACCATTCCTGAGCTTATCAACCAGATAACGTATACCGAACCGCACTGGTGCCGTCTTGGGATTCACCTTGGGTAACAGGAGCAATATCCCACCCTTAGGTGATGCCATCTCGACCATCCCTCAGGAATGGACCTTAATGAGAATCAGGGCAAACGAATGATGACCTCAAAAGAAATTTGCTGGATATCCATAACCAGCGCCTTGCCAGCATGGATGCTAATGGTGTTGATTATGTGGGAATCAGGCCTCCGATATTGTTTTTCACCCACCACTGACTCTTTTCAAGATGGTGATCTCCTGCGCGCAACCCTGCATCCAGGTAATTTGTCGATGTTACATATTTTCTGGGTGCCTATGGAATCTTGACAGGGTATTTCGGACCAAGCTTCCGCCGAGGCCATGGCTCGGAATGTCAACGACAAGCTTGCCGCCACTATCTCCAATAACACTGTTCGTTTCGGAGGATTTGCGGCGTTGGCCATGCATAACGCAACTTCGGCTGCCCAAGAGTTGAAACGAGCTGTTCTTGAACTCGGATTTCTTGGTGCGATGATTAATGATTATCGTCGGTGGTCTTGCCTCCCTACCTCCTCACTTAAATTAATTGTTCAATGGCAGAGCAATCAGGGCCTGATAATGGTCCATTTTCTTGCTTTGCACTATTCATGACTTGCTGATTGTCAACTAGCCACCTTACTTTTCTACGATCAACCCGAGTATGATGTTTTCTGGGAAATGGTGACAGAGCTGGACGTACCTGTATACCTCCACCCCAGGTCAAATATCGCTGAGATTCAACATGCGTTCTATGGGCATGCTCCATGGCTCTTAGGACCCACACAGGTAGGCCGAAAGTGTCAACATATCGTTCAATGATGACGAATCGGCTCAGGAGTTTGCTGTTACCCTCTCAACTCATATAATGGGTTTATGCACTAACGGAGTCTTTGAGTGAGTCGCCGATCAGAACCTTGGGAGCTTTTGCCTATCATTTCCCGCTTAGCCGGTTTCCCAAGCTGAATGTAATTGTCGGGCATTTGGGTTGGTTGATCATATCTCGGCAAAGATGTTCGCAACTCAGCTTTGGACTAGGTGAACGCATAACGTCAGATTTGTGGCGGATCGATGATCGTGCGCACATCTACAAGTTCACTTCCGGATTTTTCAGGATAACGCATCGGTATCAGAATTAGCGCGGCAGGTTCCGGATGGTCTACCGATGCTCAGAAACTTCTCGTCCTACTGGCAAACCAATCTTTTTGAAACGGTTTCCGGAAATTTCGCCACGCAGCTATTCGATTTCCATGCAGAGCAAATTGGCTTGCATCGGATAATGTATTCGGTGGATATTTCTGGTCCAAGCAGGGCGACTATTTTGCTAAACCTGAACAGGTGGACTACCCTTGGGTAGCCATGAATCAAGGTCAAAGATGGTTGAACGATCTGTCCAAGACGATGAGCAGCAAACATTTTTTGGCGCTCAGGCGCGGACTAGCAGTAGATGTGCTGCATCTAGATCGCTAATTTAAGAGCGTTGCAGGACACGTTGAAGAGGTTCACGGTTGAAATTCGAAGCAGCCGTGGTTGAAACTAAGTAGCACTAGAGTATAAAGTGTGAATACCAGTTGAACACCAGTGAAGAAAAAGTGTAACGATAAGCAGAAAAATGCTGTAACGTCCCAGTGGGAGAAGATAGCTTCTTACATTTCTCGTTTCGCTTCAACGTTTTCAACCAAGGTGGGCCGAGTTCGGCAGTAATGATGGCGCATCAATCGTGATCCGATGAGTTGCCCATCATTTTGTTTCCTCACCCAGTTTATGCCGCGCTCTTCCTTTCTTTTGGGTTTGTCTGGATCATCGAATCTTGTGGCATCTTTTCTAACCTTGCTGCGGGCTCTGAATCTATCCCGCGCTTCATAAGTGGTGTCGCAGCTCTCACAGAGTCTCACAGATTGAACTCGCATGACCTGTAAGGCTGTAACAGTCTCGCTTCGCGGCTCCAGGCCCGAAAGTTGAGACGGCCCACGTTCCCTATACTTATGAACCACCCGATTCTTGGCCATGTGTTCTATTTTACCGGAATGTTGTTTTTACTGACCAAGCTCTTGTGGTTGATGCTACAAAGCTTGGAACGCACAGCGCACAAGATGACCGGTGCCAACAAAGCCTATCTATAGTCTATATGTAGGCTGTTTTCTTATCGTCTTCCACGGATCTCACTGTGCGTCCTCTGGATTCTCTATGTATTTTCCATTAATTGGCAGTCACTACATACACGGTATCGTTTTTGCAAATATTGGATCTCGTGGAACTCTCAGCATCAAGCAAACTATGATGAACTTATGCATTATTAGGGTGGACTGAAATAGATCTCATGGCGGCCTGCGGCCGCCTGCCCTCAATAATTATAGGATCTTCTGTTCTCGGTGCTAGTTTCCAAGTCGGGGTTCTTACATCAATCCGCAGTGCTCCTTGCAAGCGTCCGTCCTCAAATTCGAAAGCGCCGAACTCGGCGAAAGAATATGGCTTGAAAAACCTCAATCCACCTAGGGTCAGCGTGTTCTGATAAGGTACGATAATCATCCTCCCTTTATCCTTATTCTTCCATTGATTTTGAACACCGCGACAACTAATCCACCGTGTCGCCGCCTATCTGTGAAGTATAGCAGGCATTTAGCTACTCTTTCCGAACCTCCCGATTGGTGAGTATTCTTGGACCTTGTAGGCTATCTCACCAGAAATGTATGATCACTTGCGTCTGTTGCTCTAGCTAAGCCTTTCCGACGGGATCCCGATGGATGAGTATTCCCGAACCATCACGACCGATATGTGCAGAGATTGATCTGAGACCATTACTTGGAGACTCGCACAGCTATGCTCTCTTTGCGATTTGCAGTTTACTTGTTGGTTTCGACGGTTCTGCAGGTGTATGCGCGCCGCTGGAACGACACAGGCAAGGGCTCAATAATCTTCGAAGAGGCCTGGTCTGTTCCCGCGCTTCTTGCCCAAACAAACGTCGGCACGTAGGGTCAAGCTGTTCACTCGCCTTATCTGATGAGGGTGAGATACAGATCCTCAGCTACAGGCGAATCTGCTGGATATACATGGCCAGCGCTTGAATAGCATGAACGCCAATGGTGTCGATTATGTGATAGCAGTCCAAACAATCTGAAATTTAAACTGACTCTTCTACAAGATGGTGATATCTTGCGCACAGCCGTGCATCCAGGTAAACGAGCCTTCCAACCTCATTGAGAAAATTGAAATCGAACCAAATCTAGGGTATTTCCGACCCAGCGGCTGCTGAGTCGATGGCTCGCGCCGTCAACGATCAGCTTGCAGCATCCATAGCCAACAACACTGTTCGCTTCGGGGGATTCGCCTCTCTGGCGATGCATAATGCAACGGCGGCGGCCCAGGAGCTGAAACGAGCTGTTGTTGAACTCGGATTTCTTGGAGCTTTAATCAATGACTATCGTTGGTGTTCCGCCTGATAACTTCTCGCCGCTCATGTCGCCGTTATAGAACAGTCTGGCCCCGATAATGGTTGCATCCGATACCCATGAGAAAACTTTCCGTCTACTAACGACCAAAACTTGCACAGAGACGCTGCTCTTCTATGATCAACCGGAGTACGATATTTTCTGGGAGACGGTAACGGAGCTAGACGTGCCTGTGTACCTCCACCCGCGGGTCAATATTGTCCAGATTCAAGATCTTCTGTACGGACACGCACCTTGGCTGAAAGGAGCGGGGCAGGCAAGTCTTCCATGAATGTGATGTGGAATTCGCTACTAATTCTGGTATAGGAGTTTGCAGATACACTCTCAACTCACGTCATGGGCTTGTGCACCAACGGAGTATTTGAGTGGGTCGATGTTTCAAACCCAACTTACATTCCACTCAAGTGATTTTTCAGCCGGTTTCCGAAGCTGAACATTATTGTTGGACATCTGGGTTGGATTTTATTATTCGTCATCTTGGAAGGTTACTTGAGCTCAAGTGCAACTTGTGCAGGCGAACGTATAACTTCGGATTTGTTCCGAATCAATGAGCGTACGTCTTCGCAGCTTCATCTTCCTTCGCTGTAATTGACAGTCGTTTTCAGAACTCGCGAAACAGAAACCAGCCGGCATGCCGATGCTCAGGAACTTGTCCTCGTATTGGAAGACCAACTTGTTCGAAACCACTTCCGGAAATTTTGCGACGGACCTGCTCAATTTCCATGCGAATCAAATCGGCATGGATCGAATAGTGTATTCGGTAAGTGGTTTGACTGAATTGCTGAGCTCCTTGTGATTCTTTCAGGTGGACTATCCCTTCATCGACATGCAGGAGGGAGAAATTTGGTTGGAAGAGCTTTCAAAGACCATGAAAAAGGACGATTGGGTGGCGTTGAAGCGAGGGAGGGCAGTAGAACTGTTGCGCTTGGATCGATAGGTAGTATCAGATATTCAATTGAGAGTAAAGGGTGTGTTATAGGTGGATCGTTGACCAGCGTTGACTGTTCAGGTCGAAGAATGGGAGTGTGGTTAAAGTGTGCTCACTACTCATGCGTAACAAATGGATTCGGCAATCACCGGTAGACTCGAGGCAGTCGCTATTCGGGACGACCTGAGATTGATGACAGTCGATCAATAGGCCGGCGGCTTCGCCAGCACCTTTTGATCGACTGTCATCAATTTCGTGCTGGCGTCCGGCTGCGTTCGAGCCTACCGAATACGCGAGATCAGTGTCCGACACCCAACGACCGAAAACCCATTCAATGTACATATATACAGTATCAACACGGTCTATCGCCGATTAGTAGTAAGTAAGTCACGTCCGCAGCTGAAGTATAATCGGGCTCAGCGACGACGACACCATCACCTTGCTATCCGTCGCAGGGTCAAAGTGCGTCGGCCGTGCCCCCCGTCCCATCCACCCACGCGCCCACGACGTCGAGTTCGAGTCCACCTCAAAGTTCCACACCTTGATCGACCCGGACTCCGCACCCTCCGCGACGAGCGCGTCATAATCGACTTTCGCCGGCGCGAGCTTTGTGTGTAGGTTGAACAGCCCGGCGAACTTGGAGTCCAGCGTCACCGTCGATGGTGCCTGGTTGTTGTCCACGTGCAGGTCCAGCGACGCCTGTGGTGTCCCGGCTCCGTGCACGACGTTCAGCGACATCGACCCGTTGAACGTTTTCGCTGTGGCGTAGAACTTGGGTGCCCGTGCGTTTGAGGGGGCAACCATGGTGACGTCCGCGACGATGTCACTGGATTAACTATCATCAGTGGAAGTTCCCTGCAGGTCACAGGATAGGCATACCTGTTTCCCGTGTCCAGAGCCAGAACCGTCGCCGGCCCTTTAGCGGGGTTGTTAATTAACGTAGCGTTGGTGTATATGGATCTGCAAAAAAATAGTGTATTAGAAGTGAAACAAAATCATCTCATGGCTTGGTTGTCAGTTACCCTCCGATGTTGTCCAATTTGAGCGACGACGTAACGTTGAAGTTCCCGGTGATGGAAGCAAAAGAGGTCCGTACAGCGATCTTGTTCGCTTCGAGAGCCTATACAAAAGATGCTAATTAAAATCGGCCAGCGGCAATCGATCCACGGTGACACGCACATCACAAATGATATCCACGCCGGCACCGGCGATGTTGATGTTCTTAAATCGCACTCGCTCGCTGAGGTATCCAAAGGATTGGTGAAACATGGGGAGGTAGGTTATGAGGTCGGAGGCACTCATATGTCGTGAGGTTTGAGGGAAAAGAAGGCGTATGTCGACTGTCAGATAATCGGTCGGTGCTAAGTTTTGCGGAAGCTAATAATAATGCGGATCGTCAGAAGGATACAATTGAGATGTGGGGCGGGCGCACGTAGATAGAAAGCCCACGGCCTGCACCAAGAGACGCAAAGCAGAAGTGGGTTAACTTGTGTAGGCGCATTGATGATGTGGTGAGCGTGACAGAGAGGAGGACCTGCGACTCGGACGCATCGCTATTGATGTCCACGGTGAGGTTGTGCGCCCCGCCGGATTGAGGGAGGACCTCGTCCGTGGCATTGGAGCGCACGGAAAACAGGCCGTTCGGGGAGAGGGTGTGAATGGCGCTATGGGGTCGGATAAACTATACTGCAGGAGTGAGAAACGGCCAAGAAACACGCACTTTGCAACAAACAGCTGCCCGGCCCTATTCTTCGAACCCCAGTCGTCGCATATCGTCGACGACTCGGCCATGAACATCCCGCCGGCGCCCGGCGGGAGATTGAGCGGGATGGCAGCACCGTCGTTTTCGTCGAGAAAGAGACTGTTGGGGTTGGGGAGCGGCGGATGACTCCGCCGGTATGCTATTCGCTGCAGGCGGACGCCCAAGGTCAAAAAGGACGACAAAGGGTGAAATGTCTGCTGCACGCACTGTTACGATTAACGGAATGCCGATAACGACCGAAAGGAAGACATATATGGCGAGAGCGAAGAACGAAAACCTCCAGAAACGCGAGTCGAAACGATTTGGAAAAGATGGTTTGCGAAATATGACACTGTGCTGTGCCTGGGAGGTCTCATAGTCGGGGAGCGGCGAAGCAGACCTGCCTGCGACAGGCTCCGGAAGACGAAGGGTGGGAGACGGGCCGACCGCGAGCTTGGACGACCCCTGGTCTTGTGGCTCGAGGATGATCATCTACGAGGCCGAGAGCTCATCGACCACGACCAAACGTAGTCTCCTGTATACAGACGCTACAACTGCTAGCTTGCAAGCCCACGATGGAGGGAGAAGAGAAGGTGATGCCAATCAGGAGCAAATACTTACGCTTTCATTCAGCCGTAATACAAGATCAGGCACCCTTTTTATCCGTTCGACCACCGAATAAATTATATACCATTTAGTTATTACAGATCGAACCCAGCTGGCCCTCGCTCCTTGCCAGACGGCGCAAACGCAGACGCCAGTGCCTCCACCCCTCGCCGCCACATCGCCACCACCAGCCCATGCACCCCACCGTGCTCTCCTTGCACACCCGCAGCCACCGCGCGAGCACCACCTCGAACCGCTTTTCGTCCTGGTCGCGTCCAGCAGCAGGTGAGGGTCGCGGTCGAGCCGTCGCCGACGCCGCCCGCTCCGCCTCAACAATCAGCTTCTCCCCCTCGTCTGCGCTCGTCTTCTTCCACATCTCCCGGAACTCCTCCACCGCCTCGAGGCTCTCGCTGAACCGGTGCAGCGTATTGACGAGCGCGACCACCTCGGAGCGCTGCAATAAATTATGGTTCGCCGTCGGGTCAAGTGCCTTCTCGTCGAGCTCGAACAAGATCTTGAGCGCGGTCGCAACGCCCGTTGTCTGAACCTTGCCCCACAGACGGCATTTGTCGCACCCCACGCAGTCCATGATGCGCGTTACGTTCCGGAAGTGCGCCTTGAACTCCTCTTTGACGATGTTCGCATTCTCCCCCCGGAACAGCACCGTCTCGTCGAACCGGCCGGCATTCTGCGCTATCGCAATGACGTTGGACAGCTTGGCGAGCGTCTCCGCGTCGTCCTCGTGCGTTCCCGTCGAGCAGTAGTCGAACGCGGACAGGTAGGGTCCGATCCGCGCAACCGCGCGCAGCAGCAGCACTGTGTTGAAATAGATGTACTGCAACCGCTCCGGGTGCGACGCGACGCGATTAATAAAGCATTGGAGGTTGGGACTCCATTCCCCCGTGGTCTGGTTGAGGTGCTCCTGGCAGATATGCGTCGAGATAGACGCGTGCAGGCCCGAGATGACCTTGTAGTACACGCGTTTCTCCAAGCACTGCCCGCCCTCGCCCGCGTCGTCACGGAACGCCTCGGACATGGTGTCGGGCAGGCTCACTAGCCCAGGATTAGGCCCTGTCAATAGATTAAATTCGGACACGCCGAAGCAGTTCTCCTCGTAGATGGAGCGCCAGACGCGCGCAGCATCGAGGCCCGAGTACCCCGTATAGCGCTCGGGAATTAGGGAGAGGTCGTAGTAGTCGCCCTCAGTGTTGTCGTCGAGGAAACAGAAGTCCGAGTCGCGGTAGTAGCAGCCGGGCAGTTGGTGTCTATCGTCTATCTTGGAAATATCGAGCCGGCTGAGCGCGGACGCGCGCCATTTCTCGGGGATCTCACTCTACGCCCTAGTTAGCAGGATATTTAAATTGCAACTCAACCACACACCTCATCTACGGCAGTGATCGCGCACCCCGGGTCGCTACACGACCCGTCGTCTGACCAAAACGGGCACTCCCGGTATAGGTCAACCTGGGAAATGCAAGTGAGCCGCAAGCCATTTATAAGGTGTTTCAGTTCTCAGGGTTTCGGCCCAACTCGAAATTTCCAACGTCGGGCAACTCTATACATTTCATTGCCGGGAAGCACGAAAGTGCCCCACCGGAAGGAATGGTCAAGTTGCATCTACCCGGACCGCCAACCTGACGTTCCGGAAGTATTCCACTTGATGCAAAGTTGGGCACGAAATCATGACACTTGAACACCTTGAGTATTTACTCACCTGGAAGTATTTGAAGAAGGGCATCTGCACTAGTTCATGCAGGTTGGCAAAGAGCTTGCCGTTGACACTCTCGACGGTCTCGTAGTCGCACATGGTTGTGTCGATCGGACCCGTCGGCTGTTCCCCTCTATTCAATTTATTGTATTTTGAGGGGTATACGGACACGCACATTTGAGTTCTTGCAGTCTACATTCCGCGCAGGCTGGTGATCGAGGACGTTATGAACTGGATTCTTGCGGAGGAGGGCGTCGGAGAGGAAGGACGAGTCGGCGAGCGCGGCCGGGGACCAGCAGAGCTGGAGGATGAGGGCTGCGCGACATAGTGGGGATGGACGCATTGTTTCCGTATAAGCCGAGACGGGCTAGCAGGCAGTATATATGCTGGACGGAGAATTGTAGGATGTAAGCATTCCGGAGACACGTTGACATTTGTTTGGCACGTGGCCCAGCCATGGCAATCCCCTTTCGTCCTTTCAACTCCCTCGAACCATTTCACGCAGGAAATTTACATTCGCAGTTATTGCAGCTGATGGTGAGTATTTGTTCAATCTTGGATGTATACAATGCATTGCGCATTCATGGAGAGGAGGGAAAGCAACTCCAGCAGAAATAGACCTAGACATGGCCAGACCAACTCCCGAGACTTGACTCGACTCCTGATTCAAACCAGCGGTTGTCAAGAATTCGAGGCAAGTACAAGCAAGCACTGAGTACTGTACATCCCTGTAGTGAAGCAACAGCCTAATTGACCGTGACAAGTCCGTTGCATTTTTGAAAGGCAACAGCCATTGTCGTGACCATGACCGTTGCCTGAAAAAGCAACCACAGTCCAACAGTGAGTTTTTTGGAGCTTGTTCTTACAATTATTGGGGGAGGAAATGTCCTTGCAATCGAGTCCTGGAGAAGAGAAGGACCAGTCGGGTATCAACGATGACTATTTGATAGTAGTCGGATGTTTAAAGTTGTGGGCCTGTGGGTGGAAATACAGTTTTCTGAGCTATAATTTTTTCCCCCATGTCACGGTGGTTCAAAGGCAACGAAGTTCATCGTGACCGTGACCCCGCAGAAAAAAAAGCAACGCAACGACCCCGGCCGTGACCGTGACCGTTGCTTCAATACAGGGACGTACAGTACAAGACAAGCCTGAGAAATCAAAATTTATCACGGAACCAAAACTGCAGGTACAGAACGTTACTGAGCTCGATTGCTCGTCCCTCTTCTCATTCTTCACTGTTTCATTAACCAGGATTCGAGAGTCTGTCTGTTCATTCTAGGTAGTACCCAGCCATGGCCAGGGCCTGTTTTACGCGCCTCCACGTCGACAAGTAAAAGCAGCTGTAGACATATATAATGAACTATATATGTATGCACCCGAATACCTGCTACGTGTCCCCTAGCGAGAATGAGACAGCGTGTTATGAAAAGTTGCTGTGACTGCATCACAGCTCTTCTCTTCCCAAACTTCCATCATCCGGTCTATTTCGCTGGTCGATTCATCGTAATCGTATAGGTCTTTCCCTCGTCAAAGGCTCATCGCTTCTCGGACACCCGCAATGGCCCTATCCGCCGCAGACCTCCAACGGAGGCACAACCTCGAGGGTGCTCCCGACCCTTTCCCCAGTCTCACCGCTGAGGCTCCCCAGCCAAAGGCCCGCAACACCCCACAGGAATTGGACACCGACTCTCAGTCGGCCTTTCCTTCGCTCGCTTCAGCGACTCCCCCGGCTTCCGCAGCACCCAAGGCCGCCTGGGCTGCTGCTCGTCCCAAGCCAGTCGTCAAGCAGGTCCCCGTCTTTGCCGACTCGTTCACCATCAGTTCTATGGACCTCTCCAACAGCGGCAAGGACGGCAAGCCCGCTACTCTCGGTGAGGTCATGAAGCAGGTCATGGCAAAGTACAAGGTCAAGCTGGAGGCGTCTGCCAACCAGAAGACCCGTCAGACCACCTTCCACATCAAGGCCGACACCCAGAAGGAGCTCGACAAGGCAAAGCGCAGCCTCCTGGCGCTTCTCAGTCCTGTGGTACGTCCCCGGTTCCATAATCCCGACGCCTGCGGTCTGATCCCACCGAAAGATCACTCTTACCATCAACGCCCCGGCCTCAACGATTGCGTCCATCATTGGACCCAAAGGTTTGTTGCGTCGCTCACTGGCGTTGCTGTCCACTGATTATCATCTGTTTAGGTGCCACACTCAAGGCAATTCGCGACCAGACCAGCGTGCGAGTCGACATTCCCCCCAGGAACACTCTCGCCCCCAACGGCAATGGTCACGTCAACGGCAAGGTCACTCCCTCCCAGGACGACGAGGAAGAGGAGATCACGGTCCCCGTCACGCTGACTGGCCCGCAGCCTCTCGCGTACGAGGCCCAGGCGTTGCTCAACCAGATCATCTCGTCCAAGACCTCCAAGACCACTCAGCGTGTGCGCGACATCCCCGCCCACATTCTGCCGTACGTCGTCGCCCGCAAGTCCGTCTTCCAGGCTGCCGCGGGCACCGACGAGGTTACGCTTGCGCTGAACGCTACAGAGCGTGAGGTCACCGTCACCGGCGAACGCGAGGCCGTCGGCCGCGTAATCGAATCGATTAAGAGCACCATTGAGCACTACTCGAGCAACCTCAACTCCCTCAAGATACAGCTCCCCAAGCGCCAGCACCGGCTCCTCGTCGGCAAGGCCATCGACGAGATTGTTGCCAAGTCGCGCTGTGTAGTCATTGTCGCCAAGGCTGACGAGCCCAGCGACGAGGTCACTGTCTGGGGGCAGAGCAACGACCTCCCCGGGGGTCTGTCGGCAGTCATGGAAAAGGCCAATTCGCAGTACATTCACGAGTTCCCGCTCCCCGGCCCGATCACGCTCTCGAAGCAGCTGCTGACGTACATGACGCGCATCGGGTACCCAAAGACGCTCAGCGCCGCCCACCCCGGCGTCGCCGTATATGCGCCTGAGCCCAGCGTCGTCGCGAAAGCGTCCATCTTGAACATTGACATTATCGGCAACAAGGCGGACGTCGACGGCGTCGTGCGCCAGGTCTCGGAACTCATCGGCAAGCTCATTGGCGCTACTCAGGAGGTCGCCGTCGACTGGCTCGTTCACCGCTTCATTACGGGCAAGAACGCTAAGAAGTGCGTCTTTTACCCTTCTGTCCCTTTTTCCCAGTTTAAGTTCAATTTTACATTCTCAGGCTCAAGGGATTCCACGAGGCGCACAACGTCCAGGTGTTCTTCCCGCCCGAGTCGGCTGAGCAGTCCACGGTTTTACTCGTCTATGATCCCCTGTCCGCGAATGCTTCTCCGTCCCCCGACGAGAAGAAGAGGCACCTTGAGGACGTAGCCAAGGAGATACAGAAACTCGCAAAGGACGCCGCCGATGTCAAGAGCGAGACGGTCCCGGTGGAGAAGCGCTGGCACGACGCCGTCGTCGGCAAGGGCGGAACCACTCTCAACGCGTGAGTATCGGACGCTTGTGTTCCGATGTTTTGACTGAGACAATATTTAGGATCATTGGCGAGGACAAGACGCTTTCGATCAAGGTCGGTGCAGAGGCGAGCGACCCCTCTGGCGAGGACGTCATCGCTGTCCGTGGCGCAAGCGGGGACGTCGACCGGGCCGTCAAGGAGATCCTGAAGATCGTCGAGAACGCCAAGAACGACGAGATTGTCAACAGCTATGTGAGTAACGTCACGGTTTGTCCAGCATTAACTCACATCCCATGCAGTCCACCGAGTTTGATATCGAGCGCGAGTTCGTCGGGCGTATCGTCGGTGCTCATGGTGCGGGCGTGAACAAGCTTCGGGACCAGCTCGGCGTCCAGGTTGATGTCTCGGACGAGGTGGATGAGAAGGACAAGGACAGCAAGAAGAAAAAGGGTACCCACCAGAAATCCAAGGTCAAAGTGAGCACAACCCCTTCAAATACACAAGAACTTTACTTATAACTTGCAAAGATTACCGGCAGGAAGGAAAACGTCGAGGACGCTAAAAAAAGGATCTTGGCGCAAATCGAGAGGCTCGTGAGTATTTACGCTGGTCATTGACAAGGACTCTTTATCGATGCGGTGGTGCTTTTCAGGCGGACGAGACCTCCGAGGTGCTCAAGATCCCCAGCCAGTACCACTCCTCGCTCATCGGGCAGAGCGGCAAGTACGCCATCCGCCTAGAGGACAAGTACTCGGTTAAAATCACCTTCCCTCGTCAATCGGCGGAGAATGGCGAGGGCAAAACACGGGAGGTGCTCAAGGCGGATGAGGTGCTCGTCAAGGGCGGCAAAAAGGGCGTTGCCGGGGCGAAGTCTGAGCTGCTTGAGGTGCGTCCCGCAGGATCAGAAAGTTGAGGCTATTGTATTGACGTGTTTGGATCGCAGGCTGTCGAGTTTGAGAAAGAGTCCAACAACGTTCTCAAGTTCACGGTCCCGAACCGCGCGGTTGCTCGTATCCTCGGTCGTGGCGGCGCGTCGATCAACGAAATCAAGGACGCGACGGAGGCGCAGATCGACGTGGACAAGGCTTCGGACGACGCGGCGCTGACCAACATCACCGTTCGCGGCACGAAGAAGGCAGTGGCCGCCGCCAAGGCTGCAATCATCGCCATCTCGGACCAGGTCACTGAGGAAGCCACGGAGACGGTTGTGGTCGAGAGCAAATTTCACCGCACCTTGATTGGTGCTGGTGGACAAGGTCTGAAGGATCTCGTTGCCCGCTGCGGCGGGCCCTCTGACCCCAAGTTGCAGGCAGGCTTGATTCGCTTGTACGTGGATTGCGTTTACACCGTTGGGAAAGAGGCGAGGCTGATCATCATCTGTTAGCCCGCGCCAGGGAGATGCCGCCAGCGACGAGGTGCGCCTTCGTGGCGAGCCCAAGCTCGTCGCGAAGCTCAAGGCCGACCTGGAGAAGACGGTTGCTACACTCCGCGACCGCGTGGTCCTTGCCATCGAGATCCCCGCGGCTCAGCACCGTGCCCTCATTGGGCGCGGCGGGCAGCACCTGAACGCGCTGCAGGACCGCAACGGCGTGCAGGTGCAGTTCCCGGGATCGCGCTCGTACAATCAGGTTGGCGAGGCCGCAAACGCGGAGGATCTCAAGGACGTGGATGCGGCGAATATCGTCAAGGTCTCTGGTCCCCGCGCTGGGTGCGAGAAGGCGATGGAGGAGTTGAAGGTAGTTGTTTTGCGCTGGGTCGAACGATTTGTACTGACCTTCTGCTATTTAGGCCCAGGTTAAGCCTGCCACTGTCGACGGCCCATCGAATACCGTCACCGTGCCTCTGAAGTTCCATCACGTCATCTCCCAGCAAGGCGGTGAGTGTGCTTACTTTGTGTCTCGAACTGCGACTAACTAGGAGCCGCAGGCTTCTTCCGTACTCTCAGGGCCTATGGTGTGCACGTCGACCAGTCAGCCCAGCCCAAGAAGTCCGCCGTTCCTCCTCAACCCACTGCGAACGGTGCGAACGGTACCGCCCGCATCGATGAAGCCGAGGAGGAAGCCCCGTCCGTCAAGTGGGAGATCACGGCCAACTATCAAGATGCGGAGGAAGGCGAATCGACTTGGACTTTGAAGGCAAAGGACCAAGCCGGCTTGGAGCGCGCCGAGAAGCAGATCAAAGAGGCCATTGAGCATGCTGAGCGCATGTCCCACGTCGGCTTCTTGACCCTGCCTGACCGCACCATGTTCCCCCGGATCGTCGGCTCCAAAGGCGCCAACGTCGCTCGTCTCCGCAACGAAACTGGCGCGGACATCACTGTCAGCCGGGAGAACAGCACTATCGTTATTATTGGTATGTCATTCTCAGTTATAAAACACAAATTATGGTGCTGACTGAACGAACGCAGGGAGTGAGAAAGATATTTTGGCTGCTAAAGAAGCCATTACACGGATGTCCTCCCCTCCTGGAGGTCGTCCCCCTCGTCGTACTCACCAAGACTGAAACTAATCTGTCACTAAGTAATGGATATAAGGAGGATCATTTGCGTTCTGTACTGTATATATCGCTATCACATCGTTTGAACGTTTCGAAAGTCGATTGATTACACCAAGAAAAAAAATAAGAGCTTGAACGAAATGAGTACATATCAGTCCTCAACCTCCATCGGTGCCCCATCCAAATCGTCGTCTAATGGTGCTCCGTCTAGGTCATCATTGAGCGGTGCTCCGTCGACATCGTCCATGGGCACACCATCCACGTCGTCCATTGGGACACCGTCTAAATCATCCTGGACGGGTTCACCGTCGACATCGTCCATTGGCTCTCCGTCGACGTCCTCGACAGGTTCACCATCGACATCGTCCAAATCAACACCGGATGGAGGCACATCGACCAGAGCAGTGGCAAGCTGGAATGTGCTGGTCTTGAAACGAGACGGAGCCACAGTGGCATCATCCCCCTTGACGGGTTCTACCTTCTCTTGCGACTTTTGTTCCTCCTCCGTCGTCGTTCCCTCCAATCTCGTTCGTAGTTCGGTGGTGAAGTCGGGAGGGAAAACAATCCAGTCCTCCCAGATATCCACTACAGCGGTTATTTGTTTTTTGAAAGTCTCTGCCGTGATCCGGCCGGGGAACGAATGGTAGATATTGGCGAGATGATCGAAAACAACTCCTAGCCGCGCTTGGAATTCCTGGCGGAACTTCCATGCGCTGGGAACGGAAGCAGCGGAATTGTGCAAGATGTCACAAATCAGGTGGAGTCGGGCGACCTTTCGCGGTACTGGTGTGCTATCGACGAGGAGCGATGCTACAATTATCTCAGCCACCTGAATGGCTCGTTAGTCTTGTTCAACCAATAAAAAGGTTCTCCTGACTTCGTGAGCAGCTTCCGCATGCTCAAGACTAAATGCCATGCATCGAGCCATTTCCCCTCGTTTACCAGACAATGCTCGAAGCATGGCTTCAAATCGTTTCCGCGCCAGCTTTCCCAGGACGTTTTTACGGACTCTTTCCCGTTCCGAATCCTCTGCTGAGTCACTAGAATAAACAGAATTGTAGCCCTGAGAAGGAGTTGATATTAAACAAAACCAATGTGATAATTGCAACGTACCTCATCATCAAACTCAGGCCCTAGGGGTAGCTCAGATTCTATCAGGCCTCGGTAGAAAGCATGGCGCCGGTGCTGCAAGATAGTCAATAACGAAGAAAGCTGGTATTGAAGAGATCGACTTACATCTTTCCGGAGCAAGAATGCAAACTTCGGATTATTTCGCTCCCGTTCCCGTAAATTCAGCTCATACTTGATACCGTGCCCCTTGATTTCGGCTGCAACAGCTCGAATAAAGGTGTCTGTAACCACTTCCTCTTCCTCGTCCCGGATATGGGTACGGCGAGGTGACGGGCTCCGGGAATCATCATGTCGTCCAGATCGACTGTAGGACTGTCGCCGCGGAGACGACGAGCGGCTGCGACTCCATGGACTGGGAGATCGGCGAGATGAATGGCCGTGATGTCTTTCACGGGCAGGAGACCGAGACCGACTACGACTACGCTGGTGCCCATGATCCGGGGCTTTAGCCAAACCAGAAGCTACTCGCTCTCTCAGTGGAAGCTCCATTGTAGATTCGGATTGCTCACTGTACATCGGCTTTTGAGCAATGGGGACAGCTTTGCTCCAACCTACACGAAGGATTGATCCTCCCCAATCGAAACCATCAAGTTCACGAAGAGCCTGTTCGGCATCTTTTCGTTTCATGTAGGAGACGAAACCGCTGAGACCACTGCTTTTCGTTCGTCGGGAACTGGTCATATCTGCGCCTGGACCAGCAGTGCCGTCCGTGCGGGGCCACATTATTTTAACCTGAACAAAAATGAGCCAGGTGTTCGCTTTCAAAATAAGAAACAGACGGATCCAACAGGGCCGCAACGAGCAAAGAAAACACCCAGGCTCTGCTCCGTTACATGTGGAGGTAAATTTGCCACAAAAATATTAGACGTCTAACGGTTATTCATGAGCAATGCGGTTCGATTCGTTGGGTGTAAACTCACCTGGGGATCGCCTCGATCTTTGCTTCCACTTTGACCCTCATATGCTATTGACTTGTCAAAAGACGAAAACGAAGGGTTCAGACGGACGAACCTGCTAATGCCGTCACAGATCGACCATGACCAGAAGCTGGAAATGGAATGAGACGGATTAAGGAGCGAAGCGAGAATTCAGACCATGTCGAGAGTACTTTGCTTCTCGCTCAGCTTGGTCCCTGTGGAAGTTGAGAAAATTGGAGAGAAAGAGGAATGAGAGTGCACGCCTTTTTATCTCTTCCAAGAAAGCATCCATGGCTCGTTTGCCTTTTGGTTTCGGGGGAGGAGACGGGGACTGCACAATTTTAGAGCAAGAATTTGAAAGCAACTGTGTTTCTCACTCTGGCCCTTCCAATACGCGACGGACCCTCCGATAAATTCTTCGAGGTTGGTACATATGCCGACTTGGAGTCCGCTTTGACAAAATTCAAGCCAGACTTTTTGGTGTTGTCATCAGCCTCAAAAGCATCGAGGAACTCTGCATAAGCCTTTGCAGCGCTAGCTTCTTCTTCGCGCTTCTTTGCCTCAGCCGCCTCCTGCTCCTTCTCTCTACGGGATTTCCGTACGGTCCCAGCAGTTAGATATTGGGACAGCTTAGCATCGTCGACCGTCTTTTGCTAATTGATCGATTGGTAAGTGTGAAGGAGAGAGAAAGTGGCTCTATCCGTCGCACTGAGAACGAAGATTCGTCGTCGTCGTTGTCGAAAAAAGCAGCTAGTTTCGTGGATGCTAGCTTGGCTTTGGTTTTGTCCATTTCGAGGTGGCGAACACAGAGTATGGGTGTGACTCGAAGCGTGACCGCCGTGACATTGCTCTTTGAGTGAACATGTTCTTCAATTCCACCCAGAGCTTTGTCCAGCTCACGGGCAAAACACTTATCGTCGTCCGTTTATCTAACAAAATCATTTTTTCGCCGATTTAACTCGGATCGCTCTAGCCAGTTGTGTCCACCGCCAATGTTTCCCAATTAGCAGCGGACTTGCTCATAGCTTCTCTGTCCCTTGAGCAAATCGGAATATTTGATTCAGCCTCCTTGGTTCCCCTGGTGGGCAGCCGAGAGGACGGTGTGGGTGTAAGCACACCCCTTGAGCTTTATGGAAAAGCTGGTCTGGATGTAGTTGTGATGCAGCAAAGGTCTCCTGTTCTTAAAGTAAGAAGGTTTCCCTCTCAACTGTTATACATGTACTGATTAGCATTGCAGTCACAAAAGCACGAATTCATCGCAGCCCTGCTTGAATTTATACAGGCGTCTGGTGTGACTTCCGCTCTCTTTCTCTCCGGAGTAGATTTGTCCAATCGAACCGACTCCCAGATGCTGTAAGCTCCCTGCGATATCCCTCGTAC
Source organism: Mycena crocata (assembly GCA_029281795.1). Lineage (NCBI taxonomy): Eukaryota > Fungi > Basidiomycota > Agaricomycetes > Agaricales > Mycenaceae > Mycena > Mycena crocata. Next base: position 746,614 of record JARJCP010000020.1, read on the forward strand.
GAGAAGCTGAATCTAGCAAATACAGAACACCGACATATCAAATTCGTCCTACCTCTGCAGCGCCTTTGTTGTCCACACCACTAGCTCGTCTGACTACCCTCCCTATACCAGAATACTCATCACCAGTACCTCAGCACCCATTACAAAGTACAACGGAGTCGGAGTCGGAAGTGCCATTTATTCCTGGTGGAAGTTTAACCAGACGGATCCTCCAGACACTCTTCAAAACTCAATCGTCGGTGCCGACAGCTGCCATCCTTCAGTTCGTTCTCGAGGGAGATAACAGAGCAGATGCGGCGTTGTTAGCCAGCGTTGTTGTCGCTGTTCTTGGACTTAGTATCGGAAGCTTCAAGGAACCGCGCAGCTGGAAGCAAGGTCTTTTTGGGGCACCGCCTGATCAAACCTTGTACGGTTAAGCACCGCCGGGGGCAAGACTAAAATCTGTAATACTTCTCAACAGTGGCAATTCGCAATTGGTGTCACTTTCATTTCTCGAAAAGTGATTGGTGCACTAGCACATAACGAGGTAGAGTGTACATTTACTTCTCATCGTCATGGTAGACATATCTGGATGGAGGGCGGCTTCCGAATCCATCCTAACACACTAAGTGTTTTGGGATGACAAAGGAAAATGCGCCGTACCTTGGCATAAATCGCCTCTATCCACTTCATGTTGTCGATCGTATCCTGCGGCTCCAACCAAGTTTGTGGTGTGCGTCCTTGGATTTTATCAACCAAAGCTTCCATCTGGTATCTATAATAGACTGGCATTTGAGCTGTGAGACCCCATCGTCGTACAGCCTCGACTGACCTGTACGTCGTCCACCAGGCTTCTCCTTTGGCAGCACCTTCGAATGTATACGCCTTTTCGACGCGTCGCGATTTCCCGGTAGGCGCAACAGTGATGGAATGGTAGTACGAAGGAACCAGGAAATTGAAAATTTCAATCGTTCCAGCTTCACAGTAGAGGGAAGCAGAAAGCTTGGGAATACGAGGAATTATGCCAAATAATTTAGGTTCGCTCAAGTTAGAGTGCAGCTCGCCGATGATATCACCTTCAAGCGATAGCGTGGCCCAGAACATTTTATCAACTTTTTCATGCTGCGGGCGGGATGAGTACGGAATGGCTCTGGCGGTAAGAACAGCCGTCGGGTTCGCAGACGCAAGATAACGAAGAACATTGACGGTGTAACCTGTATATTCGCCAGATGGTTTAATAAATTTGGACTCAGTTCTAAACACATACATCCAGGGTCCATGGTAGAGCCCCCTCCGAGCTCATAGCTCCAGCGAATATCGTCATCCTTGGCCGTGCCAGCAGGCGCTGTGAGGGTGGCCGTCATGCTCTTAATGGCGCCCAATTCTTTGCTTTCCAGAATGGCCTTGACGCGCTGGATAGCGGGATGGAATCTAAAAGGCCAATTTCACGTAAATAATGCGCAATTCTTCATAAGGGATAAATCGTGTCCGACCGATAATGAAAGGCCTCCAGGACAACGAGATTTTTGCTTGCAGCAAGCGAATAAATCTGGGTTGATTCCTCGGCTGTATTTGTCGCTGGTTTCTCAAGTAGAACGTGTTTGCCCCCCTTCAGAGCCTTCATGGTCCATTCAAAATGCAGCGCATTCGGAAGGGCGTTGTAAACCACGTCAACCTTTGGGTCATCTATCATTTCTATACCGTAAAATGAGTGGAAAATAGAACGCAAAAAGACGAGTTAAATCAGTACGCTGGTATCCATTATCTCCACCATAGCTTTTCAAAAATCCATGGGTTTGAGCAAATTCCTCAGCTCTCTTGGCGTTTCGAGCGGCGACAGCATAGAGAACCACCTCGGGATGTGTATGAGACGGATTGATCAGTGCTGCTGGTGTGATTTTGGCCGCGCCGAGACAACCAAAGTTAAGGACTTTTGTGTGGCTAGCGGAGGAGCCCGCCTCCACTGCTGATTTGGGGGGGTTGGATATCTAGAAAAGAGATTAGCGGCTCAATTCCATTAGACAAAGTATAGCATACTCACGTGGTAGAGACGAGAAAGTAGAGCAAACATCATTTCACTGAACCAGACAACGACTTCCGTTTATTAACCCTCATTTGGCGTTAGATGTGTCTGTGGGCGCTACCATTGGACGGCCATCGAACGGCCATCGAACGGCCATCGGATTTCCGATTCATGGGGGAGAAGACGCCGTTGTAATAGGGACGGTCAGAGTAGCTTTTTTGAGGCGGTTCCCATGGTCGTTTCTCGTGGCGGTTCTTGATGGAATAAATCGTGGGAGAAACGCCGAGAAACGGAACCGATTTAAGAATGCAGAACCTCCTCCGGAGGAGGTTCAACATGGGTTCCGGTTCCGTTTCTCGGGGGAGAAAAAAAATATTGACCGAGAACCGTCTTGAGAAGCGGCCATCAGAATCGCCTCGAAATGTCTACTCTGACCGTCCCTAAATAAGGTGATCACCCACTGATGTAGTTAACCCGGCCGGGCTAAGGGTACAAAATGAGTCGCTATTACATTGCGAAGTGATTCCTGTACAAGTGCGTTTGTATGAATGATTGTGCGACAAAGCCGTGAGAGGAAAATGCGAGGAAAAACGAATGACAGAAAAAATCACAACAGCGTAAACTTCCAAAACGAAATCATAACCAGGCTTCTACCCCCAGACTTGCTGCTAACCACGGCGAGACATTATCGGTAACGGTGTCGAATGAACCTTCAGAGCTCCCATTCTTGGCCTTCTTAGTTCGGACCTTTTTCCTCGGCTTCCCGTTTTCCTTTTCGAACGCGGATTCACTAACACTCCCATCTGTCTTGGTAGAGCCTCCTTCGCCTCGGGTCTCCTGTGAGCCTGAATTAGCGGTCTTCAGAGGCAACTTAACAGTAGCCGTGCTCCGGACGGCACTAGGGACTCCCCATCTGGCTCCGTCTGACTCGAGCTCAGCAGCCATCCATGTCTGAGGCACGAGTCCGCCAGCCGGACTTGCCGTTCTGCGACGCTGACTGGGAGCGGGGTACGATCTGGACTGGAACGAGTCGGCAAGCGAAAACGAAGGTGGGCGAGGAGGACGAGTCGTAGCAGACACAGCTTTGGGAGGCGAGGGTGGGGGAGAATACGGCTCCATGTAATGCCCCGACTCTTCCTCGGGAACGGAGGACAGGCGCCTTTGAAGAAGGCGCGCAAAGGGAACGGATCGGAGATGCCTAGTCGGATTGCGGCTCTGAACACGGGTATCCGGCGACGTAGGAGATGGCGGGGCTGCGATGAAATTGCGTACACGTGTCGTGTGAGACGAGGGGATGGGAGGCAAAGGACTGTTTGGGGGCGGTCCAGGATGAGGCGGCGACATGTCAATTGTGGGTTTGCGATATTGGGTGGGAGAAGCCGTATGGGGAGTAACAGGCAAGCCTTGGTCCTTTGTGCTAGAGTCACTGAAACGTATACCCGTATAATCACGATCTGGATTCCGCATACGATCCAAGACGAATTGACGCAACTCCTGGGACAGGTCCGACGGAGGTTGCTGCAATTCTTGCAGGAACTGCTGTCGAGCAACATTCGACGGTGGCTTCACGGGAAGCAAGTTGTGCAGATCAAGGGGCGGGAAAGGATCTGTATAATGAGGTAGAAATGGAGTCCATTGCGGCGAGGAAGAGCCTGGAGGGGTTGGCAAAGAGGTCTGGGGACGATGTTGTGCGCGATACTGGTGAGCAATCTCGATGGCTGTCAGGCGTTGAGGGGGGTTGATAGTGTGTGAAATTCGGGGCTCGACAAAGATACGAGGATATTGCTGGCGAATTTGTTGGCTTGCGGGCACAAAAACGGGAGCCGACGGCTTCAAAGAGTTCGGGGATTTGATTCTTACCGCCTCGGCAGTGGCGTCGTGTTGATGTCTCATAGTCTGCTGCCAATCGATTCCTAATCCTCGTTGGCCATCGTATGTGCAGAGCTGATCTTGGAGGGATTCTACCAAATCGTCGTGTGATCTGTATATATCGGTCCATGAGTCGGAATTCCGAGAAAGATTTAATCTGTGTTCCTGTATGCGACCTCGGGATGAATGCCGGGGAGCAAGGGACTCCAATGCGCGCTGATGAAGGAGGTTTTGATTTTTAGCCTCGTGAACTGTACCGACAACAACCGGAGAAGGATGGAGTCGATCATAAGAAGTCTGGCGTTGATGACGAGGAGATGCATTATGATGTTGTTGAGGGAGTTGGGAATGACGCTGTGCTTGTAGACGCGATGGAAAGCTGGTTTGAGGCGTTGACTTTTGGGAGATATGGGCGGAATTGGTTCGCGAGTGGCTGGGGTTACTGCCACCGTCTTCCAGTCCTAAACCCCAAATCATGCGAGACAAATCCTCGCCTTCGATGATGGTCCCCTCGGCACCACTGACAGGGATTTTCAGTATATAATTAAGTATACTGCGAGGTTACTTACGACGGACAACGGGCATAAGGAAGGGACAAAGGACCATGGAGTGCGGGAATTGGCTTGGGCGGAGAGCTGGCCCAAGATATCCAGCCTTGAGAACGAGATATCAGAGCGTCGCTTGCGAAGACAAAGAACGTTGGGACGTACCACCATCATCTTCATATGCTCGAGATGTTTTTGGTTTCTGTCGAAGGAAAGAGATGGGGACTTGCATGTCATTACCGATGATCATGACAGACTCGGGGGAAGAAGGAGGGGAGGGAGTATGTGGCATATCGGAGGAAGGAAAAGAGCGACGAGCGCGGGACGATCCAGAATGATTTTCGGAGAGAAAGGAGGTTTCAGCTGAGGCAGACGACTCTACGGTATTATCTGAGAAAGAAAGCGAGGTTCTTGGACGTTCAGAAAGGGAAACTCCACGAGCCGCACGAGGAACACGAGTTACGTAGGGAGGAGAAGTCTCGGGGAGGGAAAGAATGCGCTGGGTGGTGCCACGGTGTAGCTGGGATGGGCGAGAATAAGGTAGTTGTGGATGCTTGCGGGAAGTAGGGGGAGAACGAGTAGGTCCTGCTGTATGATCAGGAATAGGATGACTTCCAGACGCTGGAGAGTGACTGCATGCTCTGTCGTAGCTAGAAGAATAAGAGGAACGACCGGAGTTGGATGAAGTTGGGGGAGTAATTGGAGCGGGAGGGTCGTAGACGCGAGAATTTTCAGGACGCGATAATTGTCGTGGCGAGTCTGTCTGCACGCCGCGGTCTACATAATCGCGATCCAGTCCTGATACCATGGCACGAATCATACTCCAAACCGCTCAGGGGGGAGCGTCGAGGATGTGGAGAAGGAGGGCTTAGAGATTGATCGTATTCCCACGCTTCATCGAGCTCTTCCACAATTCCATATATCTCAGGATTTTATCGAATATCTTAGTCTGGCTACGGGAGACTACGGCTAGCACGCTTTCAGAAATTTAATGAATATCACGAATATATTATACAGATATGTCCACCCATCCCTTCCACCAAAGAATAAATCGTGCCTATGCAGGGACCTTCTTGGCAAAGAATGTAGATAACTTGGCCATCCCCCCCGTTTTCGCCTTCTTCAACTTCTCAACTCCTTGCGATCCTGCAGGTTTTCGTTTCTTGTCCACTGTCGTCGGCACAGGCTTTGTTTTTGCCGGTTTTTCGATAGCGAACGCCGCATTCTCGTCTTCCATCGACTTGAAGTGCACATCCAATGGCGAGAAACTGGACGCCTCATCAGAAAATACCAGCGCAGAAGGAGAACCACCTACTCATACGACGCAGTCAATAAGCTGCGTATTCCAGGGGGTGTATATTGAGCAACTAGATCGCACGCGGCTCGAATACGGCCAACTGTGATACTCAACTTAGTGCTTGAACATGGAAGCAAGCGCGAAAGCGAACCTTCGAGCAATTTTTCTTTTCCGTCTTCCATTAGTCCGTCCTTTGCTAGGTTTCGGACCATCGTCCGAGACACCTCAACAGTTTCTGGGGAAGATAATCGTCCGACTTTGATTCGGAGGTATTGGACAACCATTTTAGGCGAGAATCGGTATACAGTAATGTCCTCGGTGATTTCTGAAGAATTTATGGAACTGAGGCAAAGTGGAAATATGATGGCGTACCCTTGACATCGCATACATGCTTGAGCGCGTTTATACAGCATTTCAGGGATGAAAAACGGATGACGTCTTCTCTTGTTATAAGCAAAGAACTGTCTTTGCCCGCTGTAGAAGTGGATGATTCCTCCAGGTTGGCAGCGGCATCTTCAAATATCTCGTCTGCTGGACGAAACATTCCTTGATCGCCGCCTTCCTGCGGGAAAGGTTGAAGGTCTTGGCTTTCCAGAAGCTGCGTCGACTCACATGATAAACAGATTGAAGGATTGGGATGAGAAGGAATGCTGGGTCGATTGGGGTCATAACAAGAAGTTGACCATCTACTCTGCAAGTTGAGTCGATTGAATTTGAATCATAGTCCAGGGACTCTACCAGATACTACCTCTTGACCAATGAACCAAGAACGAGGATTTGTCGGGGCCACTGCCTGAACTTCGAGTACTGCATCCCGTTTGGACTCGTCATTGGATTGAGGTGAGTAAGGCAGAAATAATGAAGGAAGACCTAAAGCTTCGCGTTTGAGGATCGGCCATAAATGGCAGTAACATTCTGCTCACCCGTTCTTGGGTGTGGTAGTCGCAGGAATTGACTGGCTGTTCCGGGTGAAGGAGTTGCTGGAGAGTTCAACGCGCCTAGAACGTATTAGATAGATGATTGGATAAAAAGAGAACTGAAGGGACCAGAGGGAAGAATAGCGACATGGGTGGCCATGACAAGGCGTGGTGTGGACGCGTTGTGGATGCATGTTTGACATCGGGGACGTTGCGAAGCAAAAGTCGATCTTAGCTTCCGCTACATATCACACCTATTTTCACGATAAATGGCAGAACTTGAACGACTGGTTCTCTCCGGAGAGCTCTTCCGAACGTCACGCTCGTCATCCCCCGCGAGATCTCCCTCACCCGACGCCGGATGGCATGACGATGAACTAAATTTATCGGACGACGAGAAGGATTACGACTCGGACACGGCTCGTCGCGCCGCCTTTGATAAACACCTCAAGGAGCAAGAGAAGAGAAATGATTCGGTTGGAATGGGCCCCGGACGAACAGGTGTCAAAGGTGTCATAAGGGACCGGGATGAAGCAGAAGGAAGGGAGAGAGAGAAACGGGCGCGAGAATTGGCAACGGTGATGGAGAACATGGAAAAAAGCCACCTCGGGGGCAAGACATTCTTAGAGGAAGAGAGAGAGAAAGGTGAGGATGCCGACGAATTGGTTTTGAAGGAAAGAGGAAGAGTGGAGGAACGGAGAAATGTCTTTGGCCACACTCGACAAGGGAGGTTCGGCCATTTACGAGAGGTTGGAGTCAAGGGATTCTTGAGCGCTGTAGAGGGCGAAGTAAAGGGAACATGGGTCGTGGTGCACTTGTACGAACCAGTGAGTGCTCTGCCCCTGATGCATACAGCGTCTAATATATCCCCGTTCAAGTCTCTGGATCGCTGCTACCTGCTAGATGATACACTATCTCGTCTGGCTCGCATCTACTCAGATACAAAATTCCTACGAGCTCGGGCGTCTGGATTGGGGTTCGCCACCACCGCTACATCTTCATCCTCGTCCCGTGCCATGCCTCAATTAAGACGCGCTACTCGGACACACCACGACGATACAGATGATCCTTACAATGAGAAGGATATCGAGGATGATGAGGAAGAGGAGGAAATTTACGAAGACGATGTCGATTTTGATGTTCTCCCCACTATGCTGGTCTACCGTGACGGGGAGCTCGTTCATAACTGGGTCAGGGTTGATTGGGAAGCAGGCGACGCGGGCATCGAGGAACTGCTCGACCAGTGTGTCTTCCTTGAAGTCATCTTGTTTATATTGACCTTTCGCCTTGCAGTCATCACATTTTACCGCATACTGGAGCACATTCCCGGAACCTTGGTCTGCCCAGCGACTCTGAAGATGAACTGGATTTGATTTGGTCCGATGATGAGGATGGGCTCGTATAAATCGAGTGGGATTGCGCTGGAGGAGCTCTTTTGGCAAGGTATGTCGTGATCTCGAACTCTGTACATGTAGCATAGCATATAGACTGGAAGGAGGACAGTGCGGACGACTTGCGGACGACTATCACATTCGCGCATGAGTTTCATAATATGGTACATGCAGTCGACAGCAACAAGAAACTAAGAAAGCAATCAAGAAATACGCCAATCGATAGATGAAGCAGACAGTCAAGTTATTGCCCATTCCGAAAAGGCTCCCTGCCCGAACCGGAAGAAGCTGGTGCTACCTGAATCTACGACGGCGACAACGACAGTTTTTTTACCGGCTTTGATGGCCATGAATGGATGAGGGCGTCGAGCGCGTGCGGAGACCTCCGGAGGTGGGGGACGGAGCCATCGTAGAATTCGCCCCGACAGCGACAGAGATGGAAGGGGTTTCGCGGGAGTAGCGATGGGGGCTGGTAGAGCTGGACCTTGTATCGGCCGGCGCTGTCGAGGTAGTGGTGGAGGCATCTCAGGCGAAATGTCGAATAAATCCGTTAACTCGCGAAGTGTAGGCATTGGAGTTGTTCGGGCACTGGTGCAGAATTATCAATTAAGGGTCTCATAAGGAGTCGAGAAAAAATTCTCGCACTTTACAACAACAATCTGATAGTCTGGAAGGCATGGCGCAGATTTGCGATAGGGTGTTGTTGGTTTATGAACGTTGAAAAAGATGTGGTACGGTGACAATTTGACCGGAGGCTCAACTTTGGTGGGAAGAAGAGGAATGCTGTGTCCAGCAGGCATAAACCGCAGCGAACGAAATATAGAGCCTTTGGCAGTTGAGCAAAATAACGTGAGAAGCCAATTGGACTAACCGTAGTTTTTGTCACGAAGTAACCACCGACTCATACGAAAAGGCTTCCACCAGTTGAAGCCGCCACCAAAGACACGAGAAATCCTCGAAAGCCAGGACGGAAAGATGGAGTAAATTCTGTTCAATATAGATGGAACTTTCTGGTTGAGCGGTAAAAGATCAAAAGGTGGGGGCATGGGATATAAGGAGTTGGGTGCAGTCGCGCGAGTGACCACGTATCCTAAACGTTTAAGATATGCATAAACCTTGACCCAAATGATGAGTGGAAATCCGCTCAGTACGATGTATGCGCACTTGATATCTCTCCAAGGTTAAATCCTCAGTCCCGATCATTTCGCTGAAGGCCTGCTGCACACTCATGGGAGGACCAAGCACGCCTTCTATACCCTCCACACCATCCAGATTCAAGTTGGACTCTTTCCAACAAAATACAGTGCCTCTTTCAATAAGATAGAGAGCTTCTTCAGGAAGGAGTTCCAGCCGCTTGTGGTATTTTTGAGCACCATCAGTGGTTACCACAGGGCGTGGAGCTGAATGGCCAATGGACGTGAACAGAGTTCCGCGAGCGACAATGACATGAGCTCTGGCCATATCAGGATGCCACATTGCATAACTGACAGCCTTGCTGTTGAAGAGTGAATAATTCTAGGCTTAGATGGAAAATTGACTGCATATGAGTTGCCAGCACCTAGAGATGGTACGAGTTGCCTTCAAAGCATCGAACATTGCGTTCCGCGATCTATCGAGGACATGCAATTGTAAACCGGATCCGCCGCCAGGCTGCGGTTCGAATTCCTTTTCGCCGCGTCGGGGTATCACAGGACGCGCAGCACTCGGCCTGCAATCTCTCAACGGCGCGAACAGGTGTTGAATTTGTTGACTTACAAAAGTTTTGTCCAGTCAAGAACCACATCCCCCTCATCGTCAGACCCTTCATCGCCATCTTCTTGCAATATACCTCCAGTTGTGACGGTCGGCGGCTTAGCATCTGGCTGTTCCAGAGAGTCGTCCATGACGGAAAAAGCAATTTCTGACTCGCGATGTTTGGATCCAAAGCTATTCCAGACATCAATATTGACGGCATCACTGATCCAGGAATTAAGACCTCTGCGCAACCTCAACCTGAACTGCGCACTGAAATACTACTAGCAACGTGCCACATGCTTCTGTAATCTTGCTCCCACCCACCATGTCTGGTCCCGAAATTCCTCTTCCAGGCTCGAAAAAACGCCGGCTGCAGGTGAAACCTTTCATTATTTTGCACGTTTTGTGAGCTCAGGCCACTTGAACACGCAAGGGCGCCTGTGACATATGTAGGTATGTACTTACCCTCTTTCGAAATAAACCATTGTCGTTAACACCCCGGTGGTGAATGAATTAGAAGCAAAAAAAGTAAGCTGTAGTTCTCTCCGTGATCATCTCGCTAATTGTGCTGGCACAGTAAGATGTGCGAACATGCTTTCATTCCGAATATGAAAAATCTCATGTGTTACAGGTGATAGCGCCAAGATGCCGAACAATATATGTTCGAATTGTATAGCATTTGACTCGCCATGCACGCACCTGGCGTCCGCCGCAAACGTATTATGATGTCTTCACCTTGGGTCAACAGTCAATCAATATTTCTCTTAGAAACGAGCTGCAACCAAAGCGGAACAGCCTGTCGAAGAGATTTCTCGCGCTCCAATTCCTACTCCCATCCAGAATCAAATTGCAGCCATCCTCTCCCCAACGACCCCATATTCGCTGCCTAAAGAGTCATCGTCCATTTTACGTACACTGGTTGATATCGCTACCTACGCAAGAACGCTCGAGCAAGAACTGGCGGTCCTCAGGGGTGCTGACCTTCCAGATGCACCGATTGTCGATCCCAGTACTGCGTATACGCGACCTCCGACGCCCACCGATTTATCACTAACAGCCACTGACGGCTGTGTTCTCACCGGTATCTAGCGTTCTTTTATCTTTTGCCGTTATGTTCTTGAGTATTCTTCTAGAGCTCAGTGATCGAATGAGAGGATTGATGGTGGACTCTAGTCATAATCGCTTCTACGGACAATCAAGCGACATAATGCTCGTGAAGACGGCCATGGATATAAAGCGAGAAACTGGCGATGACCAACAACTGGCTGACCACCTTTTGGCCATAAAACGACCCCAGTTCTGGAATTCTCATCCTGTCAGTCCGCCTGTTCAGCCCACCGGGATGCAACTCAATTACTTTCTTGATCAGTGGCATCAACCACCCCCAGAGCAGCCAGACGTATACACCTTCCCCGAGCCAGATCTCATGGACAGTCTCTTGAGTTGTAAGTGATCCCCAAATCCTTTGGGTTCCACCTCAGTTGACATCACATTCGAGTATATTTCTTCCATGTCCATCCCTTCATCCCTCTTCTCCATCGCCAGACTTTTGAACGATCAGTTACCGAAGGCCTACATTTAAGGAACAGTCGCTTCGGGGCCACGTTGCTGTTAGTATGTTCCCTGGCAGCTCGGGTAGGCCGCTCTCTTTGACAAATTATTCCCTCATAAATTGAAGCCATTCAAAGTATTCCAGCGATCCACGAGTTCATCTTGAAGGAACGAACACGGAACATAGTTGCGGCTGGAAGTGGGTTGGCCAGATTAGGCTGGTACGGCAATCATTCACTACGACACCGTCTCTCTACGATGTACAGATATGCTGTGTACGTATCTTCTTTCTTCATAGATGACTAGCTAATTTTCAAACACTCTCAGCTTTCTGTAGTATTCTTGCAGGGGACCGGTTGCCCAGAACTGTGCTGGGTATGTGCTCCCCGTTCTTTCAAATCCTAAAATTAAATTTCTCAAGGTCCTGACGTCCATTGGTATCCGCTTGGCGCAGGATGTTGGGGCCCATCGTCGTCGACGTTATACCGGAGATAAACCTGCCGAAGATCAGTTATGGACCAGGTCCCTCTGTTTGTTGTCTGCGACGTCTTCTTGTCTGACCCTTCCTCTAGGGCGTTCTGTGAGTTTGCATCTGCAATTCCTCCTTGCAACCGTTGATCCAGTGAGTCATCAGGGGTATTGGTTTGTATCGATATCCTCCTCAGCGCATCATTTGGACGACGTAAGTCGCAAATTACTCGCTGAATCGATGCTCATCTGTCATTAGCACGGGCAACTACAGCAGATGAGTACGTCTCTCGGTTTTCTCCCAGTTATGAGCTGACCGTCTGAAACGGAAGTTTTGATCTGGATCTCCCGATTGAGGTGCTCTGCCTTTTTCCCCCTCCCGCCTTGTGCTAACCTTCCCGGAGTGCGATGATATTTACTGGCTGACTCCTGACCCCGAGAAGGCATTCCAACAACCCGCCGGAGTTCCTTCCTTGCTGGCTTACCTCAACTGCTATATCAAGCTACTTGATATTCTTGGCTTTGCTCAAAGAACCCTGGCATGGTAGTTCCCCATTGGAGTGGATCGTGACATTGAACCGCATATGCAGTACACCCTTAAACGTTCAAAGAAGCGCGGTGAAGAAGCTGAGCAATGGAATCGACAGGTGGTGGCCGAATTAGAGTAAGCCATCAAGTTCTGTCTCTATCATTTAAGCTTGATTTCGTTGCAGCTCAGCAATGGTTGGGTCTGCCAGTATGCATTGGATGTTGAGCTAATCAAGTTTGTCAGAATAACTGGATTGATTCGCTGCCAGCTCACCGTGTGTATTTCCTTCGGCAATCAAGTGCATAGCTGAACTTTTCTCAGTGCGGTGGGACCCTCATCGGGAAGATTTCACCTTTTCGCAGCAGTCTGCCTCCCTCTATTCGTCTTTTTATCATATTCAAATCCAAATCCATCGGCCTTTCCTATCGCGTAAGTTGTTGCGCCAAAAAATGTCGAGTGCTCACGCGTCTGGGATGTCCATAGCACGAGGTCGATCACCATTGTGAGTATTCTAACACTGCGTGGGCTCATAGCTGACCCGGATTAGATCATATCCATCCCTCGCCGTATGCGCGAATAGTGCACGATCCTGTTCTCACGTCATGGATGTTCAGTCGCGTCGGGGCATACTGCCTCTTGCGCATGTCACGGTATTGCTGTTGCTTAACGAAGACGCACCGCAGCCATTGAACTGAATCTGCAGATGGCGCTGTTTGATTCCTCCGTCATCTTGCTTATGATCGTCTGGTCGAGGAAGCAAACGGGGATAGTAATCGATGCTAACCAGGAAATTCGCGATGTACACGCATGTCTCAACGTTCTACGCAGCTACGAGCGACGGTAAATCTCGCTGTCGACCCTTCATTCTAGATTCACATGCGGGAAACAGGTGGCAAATTGCTGGAAGATTGTGGTAAGTATTGCACATGCGGGGGACACTTGGGGTTGACTTCATCCTAGGGATACCATATACGCCATGCTCAGCGCCGGAGATTTCCTCACCGAGCCCTCCTTGCCCTCGCATTCGCTCAAGCGGGACAGAGACTCAGATACGCACTCGAGCCCCGGCGCCGCCTCTACCAGTGGTTCCGAGTTCTCCTCCGTGCAGCCGCGCAGCATCGCCAGTTCGCGACGCTGCTCCCCACCGGACGGCACACCGCGCGGTCCGTTCACCTCAGAGTACCTTGAGGAGGAGCCACTACGCCACCGCGACGTCCTGCCCGTACACTCAGCTGAGCTCGGCCGCCTCCCGGTGCACAATGGGGAATTCGAGATAGCCAACCCCTTAGACTTTGCATCCGGCGGATTCCAGGGAATGGACGGATGGCCGGCGCCCTTCTCGGAACAGTCAGAGGCATACCCCGAGAAAATCCTGCCCTCCGATTTCTTTTCGTCGTCTGTGTTGGACAATTCATTGGGCGGCGCTCAAGTGGGAGAGAACCCAGATTGGGTCTATACCGAAAGCTCTGGCGTCGAGTGCGTGACGTCATGGCTCGGCTTCTACCGATATTCTTTCTCACAGTTATCAACAGCTGGACCGACTGGGATGAATACACGATTCCCCGATGACTCTATTTTACGACCATAACGGTCCCCAATCTATGTATGTACAGCTTATTTTATCTTCTACAAGAGTCCGTTGGTCTCCAAGAGCAGCACGATGCCTGTGTGCGCGTGTTCGTTAATAAAACTTTTCGTTATAGACGGCTGGGTGCTTACTGTGTACAATCTCCGGGATGCTCTGTGTCGACGTGTCAACCGTCAAATCCGCCTTCTTCGGCACCTCATACGGGTCGTCTACGCCGGTGAAGCCCTTGATCTCACCACGACGCGCCTTGGCATAGATGCCCTTGCGGTCCTTCTTCTCACACACCTCAAGTGGCGTCGCGACGTGGATGAGGAAGAAGTTACCGCCTGCCCCTCCGGACGAGAGGACCGTCTCGCGTGCGGCCTCTCGTGAGTGCTCGTGTGGCGCAATCGGAGCGGCGATGACTCCGGCGCCGGCCCGCGTGAGCTCGGCGGAGACGAACGCAATGCGCTGCGTATTCGTGTGCCGGTCTTCCCGTGAGAACCCAAGCTCTGAGGGGCCGTAAGTCTAAATACAACGGCAGTAAAAGCGGGGTGCGCACCTGCAGAGAGCTCGTGACGGACGGTTTCGCCGAGCAGCAGCGTGACGCTACGCCCGCCCTGCTCGTTGAGGGTTACTTGGAGCGCCCTGGCAATGGTGTCTTTGCCCGAGTTGTACAAGCCTGTCAGGAAGAGCACAAAGCCCTGCTTGTTGCGCGGCGGGTAGCTTTCGCGCAAGGTTTTGACAACAGCGCTGCAATAACATCAGGGGTTATTCATAATAACTAGCCTTGCCAAACGTACTCATAGCTGAACCAATCCGGGATCGGCGCGCCCGTCTTGAGGCGACGGCGCAACTCCGTGCCGGAAATATCGAGCGTCTCGACGCCTTTCGGGATCTCATCCGCGGGCTGGTACTCGTCCGTCGCGGGGATATAGCTCATCTGCTGGAACGGCACCATATCAATCTGCAGCTCGTCGTGGTACTTGGTGACGAGCTCCTGCGCGTCGTACGGGCCGTAGAAGTCCTTCCCGGCCGAGTTCTTGCCCGGCCCCGCATGGTCGCGCCCGACTATGAAGTGCGTTGCGCCAAAGTTCTTGCGGATGATCGCGTGCCAAACGGCCTCGCGCGGGCCTGCCATACGCATCGCCAGTGGGAGGAGCGCGAGGTGACCCATGCCGTTGGGGTACTTTTCCATGATGCTTTGGTATACGCGCACGCGCGTGAAGGCGTCGACGTCGCCGGGTTTGGTAAGGCCTACCACGGGGTGGATAAGCACGTTCTGCGCGTGTTCGTCAGCATTGTGCGCTGTCGTGGGTGAGGAGACAACTCACCGCGTGGCGCTGGCGGGCGGCGCGGACGGTGAGCTCGCGGTGTGCACGGTGCATCGGGTTGCGCGTCTGGAACGCGACCACCTTGCGCCAGGCGAGCTTCTTGAAGTGGGACCGCAGCTCTGCAGGTGTGACTGCACAATGTTGATTAGGGGCTTTCCGAAATTTAAAGGAAACAAAAGGCAGGCACAGCGCAAAGCGACATAGTCAAAGTGGGTCGGCGCTTGGATGGCTTGCACCTTGCCACCAATATAGAACGCGTGTATCTTGTTGCGGAGGTACGCGACGGCGGGATGGGCGGGGTCATCCGCTCCAAAAACGTTGACAGCCTCTTTCACCTGGTCAGGCTTGTATATGTCCTCAACTGTAATAATTGCCAGCGGCTCATCATCACGGGGGTCACGTAGGGCGATCCGTGAGCCAGCCTTGATGGAGAGCGCATCGATACTCTCCTGCGACACGTCGAGGGTGATGGGCATCGGGAACAGCACGCTATTGGCAAGGCGCAGGTTTTCCACGACGCTGCAGAATTTAATCAGTAGCCATTCAAACAGCGAGATGAAGCGAATGCACCTATTGTAATCAGATTCGTTCATGAAGCCCTCTAACGGGCTGAAGCCGCCATTTGTGAGCAGCTCGAGGTCACACAGTTGACGCTAAGGCCACATCGTCAACATCGGCGAGGAACACATTGTTTTGAAGTATACCTCCGTCAACACAATATCCGGGAGACTGTCTGCCTCCTCGCGCAGCTTGTCCGCGATGAATTCGTCTCTCGCAAGCAGATCCTGCGCGATAACGAATCAGAAATGAACCAGGAAAAAAGCAAATACACACTTTAAGGATCCCACCGTGCGGTGGATTGCCTGCATAGCGGCGGAGCTGGTCCATCGCGTGAGCAGAAGCTGGGAGGAGGCTGGGCTTTTATAAAATTTTGCTTTACCTCTAGATAGGGGCTGGATGACGTAGTGGCCTCGACGCTCATTGGATTCTTTTCGGGTCTAGTTTCTTCTAACCACGGATAACAGCAATAGCGGCGGGTGTATCTATCCAGAGCTTTTTTCGCAGCTCTTATAACGACATTCGCGGGGGCGATGGTGCAGCAATCACGCAATAAGTACGCCGTCTGATTGATTACTAGTAGGTGGTAGTTGCCTGAGTAAGCGCGGACAAAACTATTCCTGCGTCTCGAGTGTTGGAAAGTGGCGGGAGGCGGGTTGTAGTTGGCCTTGCGAAAGAGTGCTCATGTACATCACCAAATCTGGAAAAAACAGCTAATGCCAGGTGAGGCTCGTGATTTGGTCGCGATACTGATGGCCACTCACACGCGCTCGCAATTGGTTGCAACCACTTGCAATTGTTGTTAGCTCCAGACGAGCACCATGCAATGGTTGTGTACAAGTACCAAAATCCGACCGTAATAAATCACTGCCCCGAACAGAATAATATTATCAACAATCATACATATAACTGCCTTTCTGCCGTTGTTCGGTGCACCTCAGGCTCAGTCAGTCTCGGACTCCGAGTCGGAGCTTCGAAGACATGATGTGCAGGTCGTCCGAGCCTTGTGTGGTCGTTCCTCCGATTCCCGAGTCCTACGCTGTCGACATGTCTTCGGTCTCTGTCGGGCCATCTAGTTGCAAGGTTGATTTGGACAGGGTTGAGCCCGCAAAAAGCCTAAAGGGCCGACTGAATGAGCCGGCGCCACATCATCTGGTTGGTGAGGGTTGGTGCATACGCTTTGAAGCATTTCAAACTCCGATGGTCCGTGCACATATAACGTGATTTGATGGAAATGGTTTGTTTTGATCCCACTTTTGCCTCTTTCCGCCACCACCCACTTCTTGCCTCTGCCTCCTCAACGCCTCAACGTCCACAACTCATCACCGGCTTCGCAAGTACAGCACGCGGCATCAGTGTGACCAATTATGTGCCCTTCCCCTATTCAAGAACAGTCAAATCGCGTCAAGCCCAACGCTGCCAGTTGCCAATGTCATTATCGTTCTCGGGCGACTCAACGAATCCTCCTGACTCTCGTCTCTCACCGATCTTCATCAAGTTACCACTCTAGTCTCTCTCTTCGGACAAATATACTTGCTGGCACTGTCAAGATCTCAAGATTTCAAAATCTTCCCCGACTTGGTCGCGTGAACAACGTCAAGTAAGCAAGGATGGTAGCAAGTTTCTCATCTTGGCTCGTTACCTCAAGCAAACGTTCAAATACTCAATGGAACCAGGAACCAGAGCAAGATTGGATTATACTGTACTCTGTCTACGCTGCATAACCTTCACAAACCGTGACGGTGCGGTCAGTATACACATCTTCCTTTTAACTACCGTTAGTCTTGTTTGAATATATTCTTTTCACCTGTTTCTTGTTATTCGCGGTGGCAAGGCATTTGTAATGCACCGAATGCTTTATTAGGAAAAGAGCTCATAAGGCCAGACAATGCCTTGCATGCGATTGCGAGGCTCACAATAATTATGAAGACCGTGATACGCACACGTGCAGATCAGGGCTTATCTGAGGGTCCACAAGAATTGCGAGGATTATGGCAATTGTGGTGATTGCAATCGGTTGTACGCGCCGACAACTATTTTCCAGATTTGGTGATGTACATAATGCTACTGAAAATTTACATACTATGTAGGATTTTTTAACGTGCTCTGGTTGGGTCCGCATTGGCAAAAAAACCATAAGCCTGACGGCCACGCCAAGGCAGCACGCGGATAATCGCATCCGTCGCCAGGAAACTCTTCAACCACAGAAGAAGCGAGCGCAACAAAGAAACCCGCGACAAGAACCACACTCGCCCCAACCCTCTAATCCGCCCCGCTGAGATGTCGATCGCGTCCCGAGGATCCACACAAGCACACAGCCCGGCCAAGCACCTTGCTCACAGCTCACAGCATTCGCGACACGCATCAGTCCTATCGGCGTCTCAGACCCAAAAAGGGTCTCAGCCTGGGGAGCACACCAATGCAGGTGGCCTGGAATGCCCACTCCCTAAGCGCGCTATACAACGCAGCAGAGCGGGGCAGGGCATAAGGAACCTGCATTCATCGACGGTTCTCCCCGACCAGCTACTGATGTTCCTCGAGATGGTGGAGGATGAGATTATGCGGGAGTGGCCCTGTATCACCGTCTGAAATTTGGCATGAGGGCGAGGTAAGTATTGTGTGGCCACAAGAGTGACACCGGAAGATGCCGTGGATCACAATCATGTGTTTACATTTATTGACCGTCGGCACACCCGGGCCGGAACGGTTACTTTGGAACGGCTGCCAGGAGGTACTAAGTAAGTCTTCGCTGAGCTCTAAAAAAGTAATGACGATGGCATCGAACTGGTGCTGGATGAAGCATAGTGTGATGTATGAGACTTAGCCCGCAGACGTATGGATAGTTGATAAGTAAGTACATGGATAGCTTTTTACCGCGCCGTACAAGCGCAAGTTGAAGCGCCGTAACGGAAAGAATAATCTTCCCACGGCTGGTTCCCACGGTTGCATTTTGAAATTTGAGTTGCATGTTCATCCAAGTTTAGCCCAAGGACCAGGTGGAGGTGTGATGCGTTGTAGGCCTTGAACGCGGATGGAACAGAGAGTGCTCCTTCTGCTATAAATTGACTCGTCTTCAAACTTTCGACTATGTCGGAAATTTCTTTTTTCTGCTGTAAGGCCTTGTTTGGCCTTGTAAGGCCATAATAGGATTTGAGCTTCCAATGTCATTATCTGAGGAGAGTCCTCTTGTAAGATATGAGGGTCTTGTAAGATTTTTACCTTACAAGAGCTTGCAAGGCGGCCGGTTTTTGTAACGAAAAATTAGATGCTTCACATTTGCCTGCTTATTCTTATCTTATCTTATCTACTATACAATCCAATCCAATCGCTATTTTTTTTGTTGCACTATTACAGTCAAACGGGAGGCTTTTTAATGAGTCGAACCAGCGACTGTAGCCTTGATGGTTTTTTGTGGTATAACGCAGCATAACCAGTATGCCAGGCAGCCTTTATATAATAATTTTGCGGGTTCCTTATGTGTACCAGAATGATTAATCAGGATTTTCATGACCGGAACGCAGCTTTGTTGCGCCCTCCCTCACCTCGGGGCTTCCTACTAGTATATATCACTTATTGGGGGATTTCCAGTGCTGTATTCGTTCCGGTCTGGGTCAGTGAGGTCACGATAGTGCATCTTTTGTAGTCGCCAACATGAATATTTATTTGTTGTAGCTAGACCAGTTAGAGATGTATTGGACACACCCTCGAATGCAAACTCCTCACTATGGCAACAGGGACGAAGCAGCTTCCCATCAAATCCCGATTGGGAAAAAAGTGATCTAGATCAGTATCTTGGCCCGCTGGCAGAGCTGCCGCTTTGTAGGACCCCGGGCACTTCCTCTCTTTGACGAATATGTAGGCACACCTCACAATAATGAATTATCAAGTATGCTGCAGTAACTACTCAGTCGAATTGATTTTTAGCAAACCAGCTGTGTCCAACGTAGGCTTTCGCTTTTTCCTAGGCAGCGTTGCCGGTGCCAATGTGCGTGAAGCCTGGGTCTGAAGCTGTTTCTCTCCCTCGGCACCCACAACCCTCGCCTTCAACCTTGAACTCTTGATCTCGAATGAAGCTGGTGTTGCATTGCGTTCCGTGTGCCCTTTGATTTCTTCTCCTTCCTCTCTTCTCTCACCCTCTTGACCACCTCATCCTCTGTTGGCGGCCGTCCCAACTCCTCTAACAACTCCTTCCGCCCAGCTGTGCGTGCACTCTTCTCGGCCTCTACTTGCTTGCGTGTACCTTTCCTAATTCCCAAGTGTGGGTTGCGGTGGGCTTCTTTCTCGCTGAACACCAATTGCTGTCTTTTTTCTGTCAAGTCTGGATGCCAAAGACACGGAGCAACGAATCTATGCGACAAAATCATCAGTTCTGATACAAGTAGAATATACAAAAGAGAAAAGTACACTTCTCCCGATCCGTTTTTGATTATCCGTGCATGACCGCAAAATGCCATGGGACCAACAGACATTCCTTTCTCGTTTCGTTGGATATAGTCCACAGTCTTCTCTCTGCGTACCGAAGCTGGTTCTCGCTTGTAATGGATTGCATTTGGAGGGCTGTTGTCAGAGTCTTTGTACGTCGTATTGAATGCAACCATAGATTTTTTGATGTGATCCGTGTAGAGATATGTTGGCATGGGTGCTCTCTGAGGATCTCTGAGGAGAGAAAGAGGCTCAACCTCGTCAACCCATTTCTCTTCTCAACGTGAATCAGTATGTTGCTACAAACAAAAGAAAAGAAAAGAAAACCATACCATCTAATCAATCGCCCTTATGTTCAACTTCATCTATCACAATTTCCTCTATTTGCTGCGTGTTGTTTTCGTCATCCACATCCATGCTATCGTCCACAGCCATAGGTGACGCAGCCGGTGAAGGTGAGCATGAGGAGTTGAGTGAAGTCAATGGAGAGCTCGAAAACGTGGACGAAACCTGGGCCTCGCTTGCTGGTGACTGGAAATATCTGACCAGTGGGTTGACCGTGTCGCCTCTCACAAATATCAAGTACTCCCTTTCCTCAGGCAACAGATCAACCACAGGCTTCAAACTTAACCTCTGGACACGGCTTAGGGTTGTTGGCAGATCCATGTAAAATTGGCGCATGATATCTGTCGTGGCCTGGCTGCCTTGTTCGGCCAAGGTTTCGACCCAGCTTTCACCAAAAATAATAGTGCCCAGGCCATCAAAGAGCAGAATGGTGTCGGCCACCTCACCAGGATCAAAGAAGGATGGGGTGTCTTTGATATCTGTTTTCTTGCTACTGAAGAATTCTGATCTAGCAGCCTCAATATGAGTCTGATCGCTCATCCACTCAAAATATACTTAATGAACAATGCAATCACTGATTAGTTGAAAATGCTCACGTTGTAGGCCTGTATCAATCTGGCCCGTCGAGCACTGGTGTAGGACTCAAGCTTTCCATGTACACCTAAATCCCGTGCATATCTATATAAAGTTGTCAGTATCGTTTCGAGCCAAAACACAAATAAAAATACCTGACTGTGTCGCCAGTTGTAGTCATAATCATGAAGCTGCCTCCACCTATCTTTGTGTTAAGTTTCATGCTACGACTCAATCTCGCCCTTTTTCAAGCCGACATTAGTAAGTTTTGTACGTCAACAATAAATGATGGCTCACTTTGATTTCAATGCCTGTCGCATTACTATAGCTCAATATGCAGTCCAAATTGCAGCTAGCTTTTTAGGGTCTTGCCAAACAGAACCCCAAAGCGTACCAGGAGCAATCCCTTTGAATACTGTCACGTCAATGCAACAAGATAATTGAAGACGTCAACATACCAGCCAAATTCAAAACCTCGTCTCTTAAATACCGACCAATACCCCGTGTCGGTTGACTACCAGAGGCATGACCGATGACATCTCCGACAGCTTTCTTGTCATGTCGAGATTCCTCAGAGCGAAGCCATTTTACGGTGAACTCAGACCACCCCCAAAAATCGAAAACAACATCTTCCATAAGTCAGTTTCATTCGAAATGTACAAGTTTGATAAGTACCTGGGACGCGTCCTAGCCTTGTAGAGTTCATATCCTCTCTCGATAACCAATATGACTGGGAAAACAATTCATATAAGTCCACTCATTATAAAACCTGAGAAGACGTTACCCTTGAATTATTATCCTTGGCAAAAAACGCAAGAACATGTGTTTTCATTTGAATTGCAACTACGACTTTGAAGCCGTGCACCTGTAAATTTATCTGTGTCAAATCCTGTTGAATCTGCTGCAGAGTATCACGTACATCGTCTGGTGTTCTTGCTACTCCCAGCCACTCCTCTGTAGTGAAAAGTTGAGGCGAGCAATGTAGCAAAAGTTCCATCTAATAATTGATGAATCAGTCAAGACAACGATTCAAAAAAATTACACTGACCTCCATGAAACATGACTTGAGGTCGAGAACCATGTCGCGGGGATCCCATTCTACACCAACGAGTTCCATGCCTGTTTCCTCCATTGCTTCATCTGGATCCCACTAGTTGGTGTCGTTCAATACAATTATCAGGAAATGTTAGAAAACCTACATCTGGCGCATTTAGAACCGGGAAAAGCTTCGAAGGCCACAGAAAAATTGAGGTATCAATGTTGTTTTCAGTGAAGACATGGTCGTCAGGAGTTTTTTTTTTTTTTTGCGACTCCAAATTTTGATAACAGTTTCGATCTCCCTGCAACACTTTTAGTTCCTTCAGACCGAGTTTCATCAGGCAAGAAACTAGTCAATGTTGTTTGTTCCAAAGGGTCACTCTCGCTCTTCTTATTTTTGTGTTTACGTTTCGTTTTTGTCTCACTGACACCTGTAAAATAGTCGCCCAGATGACCTTTCCGGGAATTCGGAGTGAATGGTTCGTTAGGTCCCCCAGCGCCTCTACCTCGACCTCGGCCCCTACCACGGCTTCCAGTACTGGTAGCTTCGTTCTCATTATCCCTTTGATCTTCATCTGCGATATAATTCAAGAGAGATCTAGCTTTGACAAGCTAGATTAAATGAACTGTAAATACCTGCTGCTGCATCTGGACTTGATTCCTGAGAATTGCAAGGCGCTCCTTGAACCTGTATTTGTGTGGCTTGGAAGAGCTCACCTCAATTGGGGAATGTATCTACGTTTGGAGCTCAGTGTGAATCGTTGGTTCCCTTCGGGGTTTTGTTTCTGTGCTAAATGGGAGCTGGTTAATAAAGCAGTTGAAGAAAATGGCACACTGAAGGTAGAGGCAATGGAGATGAAGCGCAGAGATGAGACAGATGAGATTGAAATGCATGTACTTATTCGTAATAAATAAAGGAGATGGCCCATTGAGGTTGCACATTGAATGAAAATTATGTTCAAGACACAATATAAAACCAACTAGAAGGTGGCCTGTCTTGCTGAATTTTCTGAGATGTTTGAGAAGTGTCCGAAGTACGTCTCAGAAATGAGAGTGTCATTTGAAGACACAATATCAAGTGAGATAGAAGTTGGCTGTTTACCAGTAGTAGAACAAATATGTAGCCCTGTGAGGTGCCTATCTTGATGAATTTTCTTGGATATACCTGAAGTCTCCCCCGGGTGCAGGCAGGTTAAGACGTAAACACGATCGGATGTCACTTGGATGTCACAACTTGTGACAGATTGATTTCGTACAAATTCCTACATGTCTGATCATCCCTATGATCTCGGGCGGCAGCGTCGAAAATTGAGTCCTGGCCGTCGAAACATCAGGTACAAGCATATATTCTTCATAACTTAAGACTCTTGTGATAATTCATTTACTTACTATTCTTACGACTCGTGATAATCACCCTTCCATTTTCATTTCCCACTGGGTTCGTCCAAGTACCGACTAGTAGAATCTACGTAGACAAATACCACAGTGATTCAATTATTATCTGTATCTAAGAGCTCTTTTTGTTGCAGCTGTAATCCTACGTGAGTCTCTGACCTCACTGAACGTCGTAGAACACGAGTCTTATTCACCTGTAATCCTACGTGAGTCTCTGACTACAGTAGGCTATTAGTGAATGTACGATATCGGTAGGTAGAATGACTTACCCTCACTGAACGTCGTAGAACGCGAGTGAGGGCAGTCGTATCACATGCGCGGCATATAAACGCACGCGCACGTGCACGGAAGTATCCACGGGATTACCGACTTGGGATCGATGTCCGAGTGGACCCACATCCCACACTTTTCAGTGGGCTGGGCGTGTGCCAGGGGTCCTAGACGCATGCCGAGCATGGCTTGATGCCAAGTCTACGGCACTTCCCTTTTGGGAAGCTGCTCTGTCCCTGTTGCCATACCTCACCGGCTTACCAAGGCACTCACCTGCAGGCTGGCCTGTCACGCCTCGAAAGAGAGCGCGGAAATTCGATTTATATTGCCGTACCGCCAGTTCTGTGCACGGTCTCTGTATCGTCAGCTGCGTAGTTTGTCTTGGGGGCACCACAACCTTCTGGGATTGGAGCGTGGAGGATGCTAGACTATTTCGAGTCGGTGCC
Source organism: Mycena crocata (assembly GCA_029281795.1). Taxonomy (NCBI): domain Eukaryota; kingdom Fungi; phylum Basidiomycota; class Agaricomycetes; order Agaricales; family Mycenaceae; genus Mycena; species Mycena crocata. The sequence goes on from JARJCP010000020.1 coordinate 770,865, forward strand.
TGCTCCCGCTTGGGTCAAATTACACCCGATACAATCTTATATATTAATATAATGCAACGCTAAGGTTGCGGGCGACTCATGTGAACTGTAACATACTTAGCCAGCGAATGGAAATCGACCCTCCAGTGAAAATCACCTGCGCCATACTCGTTTGATTTGGGGCGACAACCAACAACTCGGGCAAATGCATCGTACATGCAGTTGTGTATCTGGTATAGGCTGCGCTCGACATGCATTTAGTTTGGTACAGGTCAACTGGCACGCTTGGGAAATTGAGACGCGCCCCAAATTAACTTGAACGGAGGGACGTTGTTGACACATCGCGGTACCCGAGTTGACCGGGCTTGAATGCCACTTGGCACCAACTGTTCCAACTCGCTGCTGCAGTTCCGTGCGCCCCATTTGTCGAATCGACGCCGCGAGTCCCGAGTCTCGCCACGACTGAGTTGGGGTATCTGCGCAGGGATTGGGGTTGTAACTAGTGTTGGACAGTGTGCACCAACGCCTGTGCACCCACACGCACACAATGCTTGGGGTATCTGCCCGCCAACTTATCTAACTGTGCGGCACGTTAGCAGTGTCAGGTGCAAATGAACGAAGGTGAAACGATCTTGATAGTAACGATTCCATGCAACAGTCTGAGTGCAATCAGCAAAGCAAACACACACCGTGTGTGTTACACCGCGAGGAGCACGGCTCGCAATGGCAAGCTCCGCTGACTGCATTCGACGCGGCTGCTGCGAGTCGCACCGACCAAACTCAATGGATCCGCCACCGAATCCTGCCACGGGAGTCCCGGCGCAGTTCATGATTGACATGGAAGACTGGTGCGCAGCATACAGTCACCGTCAATGTAACAGTGGTGGCGAGTGTGCACCAAGATCACGTTCTGCAGGCATGCAGAGTCAGCAGCCCGTGGTGTCAATACGTCAGGAGATTGTCAAGCCGTGGGTGTCGGGAGAGGCGAGGCAGAGGCAGAGGAGCGCGACACGTGCCCACGAATGAATAACAAGACGAAGCCAAGATGAAGCTATGTATTTCAGCAGACGGTTACAACCGAGAGATTACCGACGCACCTTATGTAGTTACCGATGCACCGTGTCCCTCCCACATTAGAAGAATATCCAACGCTTGTAGCCGCCGCACACACAGGTCGAAGCGCGGAATCGCAGGGCCTTGCGTGATGTGTATGCGGCTTCTCGCATGCTTCTGCCTTTTGTCACGAAGCACAAAGTTCAGATTATAGTCATCCATACCTGGCATAGCAGTGCATGGGATTTTGGAACCATATCTGTGCCAGGACAGCCTGCTTCCGGAATTTCGTTTCCCCAAGCGTTTCCCGGCCTTTTTCAGTGTTTCGCTGTCGCAAAACGGCGCAAGACTGAAACGCAGGTCCTTTGTAGACATATCGAGTGAAAAGAAGAAGAAAGCAGATATCGACCTAGCTTGTGTGAGCTTGCAAGATCCTCACGATATTGAGAGTAAATTGGAAGAGCTTGTAAGAGTAGTGGCTTGTTTGTGACTGTCTTGCAACGCTCTTATAACGTCATCCTCTTGTAAGACTAAAAATAAATTTCCGACATAATATGTAACCTCTGTCGACGATCAGCTTGAATTCTTTTGTGCGGTTGCTGATCGTCCGTTATTCACAGTGCAAGGCGTTGGTTACATGCTGTAGTCGCCCTAATTTCATCCTAGACATGATTTGGCTAGATCTGCGGTGCAAATGGCGTGTTAATTTTAAATTGAGTGGACATCGAGTCGCCGACTGATGGCTAAGAGCCTCTGGGCCAGTTCACTGTTTTCAGTGTGGGCTCGGTGGCTCAAAACCCTCACTCTTCTGAGTCTTCTCTCATTCCGTATAGATCGGCAGGACGGCGGCTGACGATCCGGACGACGGAATGATTGATTTGAGAGAAAAGCACTGGGGTCTTTAGATGCGCTGGCAAAGGTTTCCGAGGATCACACGCAGTGGATCTCGTACAACTTTGAACATTGTCTTGCATGCGTAGATTCCGTTACAAGTTTGAGCAGACTGTTCGGGATTACTATGTTGCCCAATGGGTCTGGAAATGCACAATGGGTCTGGAAATCTGATTTCTTTCCTCTACCTGTAGCTACTTGTTCCCGGTGTCTTCCGGAATTAATCAATGTACCTCTTAGCTAGTACTGTGCAAAAATTCTAAGTGATTCGTGAATGGGAAGGTATAGAAAATGCTTTGCCGGACCATCAATTTTGGTGATCTGAACGGACATCCACCAGTTCCTCTCTTCCCTGGACTCGAAAAGATGTCAGAAAAACTGGAGGTCATTTTGAATACTACACAAAACATTCTGGCAGCCAATGATGTTTTACCGGTGGGTAATCGTTGCGGGTTGAGGAGAAAGAGGGTTTGGTCACATTAATGTCACGGTGACACACGCCTGGAGCGGAGATTGAATGTGTCACGTATTTCCTCAATCCTCAACGACCGCTGCCCGGCAAGATATTCTGAGTCGGAAGAACAATTTATTTACCATATAACACTGCCTCCAAATTTCCCTGGATTTTTTGGAGACCGCGCAGGAGAAGAAGTGCTGGATGTCCCTTCAGATCACCAAAATTGATGGTCCGGCAGGCGATTTTCTATTCTTTCCCATTCACGAATCTCTTAGAGTTTTTACATAGTAGTAGCTAGGAGGTATACATATTAATTCCGGAGGATACCGGGAGCACGTAGGTACAGGGAGAGGAAAGAAATCGAATTTCCAGACCCATTGTGCATTTCCAGACCCATTGGGCAACATAGTATCTTCGATTATGGGAGGAATCGGTTCCGGGCACAAAGATTATTACACACTTTGGTACAGTTATGAGTCATCTGGCTCAGAGGAAATCGTCAAACAGTCGGTCCAGCTCATCATATTTACTGAGCCGCTCAAATTGTTTCGCCCAGTCCCTCAAGATATCCTTCGAGATGGTTCTCCCATCGTCCTTCGTAGTTCATGACCGTCACGTTAACTTTGTTGAACGGACTGTAGGGCATCTTGTCTCCTTCGGCAAGAGGATCGTGTCGGTCTTCATATTGCATTCGTCTGATAGCCCAGTCACGTCGCTCGAGGTGTGCTTTGGTAGGCCTTTCAGCTGCAAAAGCCTCCTTGACCTCCTCCCAGCCACTTACGCCACCAGCATCCTCTGCCGGAGGATATCCTGAGCGTATGTGTCAATTCAAGCTCGAGACCCACAAAATACATACCAGTTGCTGAAATGAAGAGCGGCCGGTCGCATGATGCGTTCTTAACCCCTTTAAAAGTGATACGGTGTTCCCAATTGTCCTAATATGGATGAGCTTCAGAGCTATGTAGTCAAGAAATAACGGCCATACACCGAAGTCGTAAAGATACATCAGAGGCAAAACTTTACCATCCTTCTGGACCATGTCAGAGTAACGGCCTAGTGTCGATAAGCGGATGATGCCTGTGATTTACAGCTTCCTTACCCGACTCGTTGTAGATGTCGGAAAGCTTTACATTCTTCTCGTATAAAAAGGGAGGACGGCGACCACCAAATAAAGGTTCTTCGATCTCATCGTTTTCTGCGATGATGTTCAAAACGCTTTGATCTGGAGCGAGAGAGATGCATCCACTGCGGTTCGGTTTAGCGGGAGAGAAGGACCATTGATGGAGATGGCATTGCTGCCAGGGACCGAAAGCGTATTGGAGGACGAAATGGAAGTATTGGAAGTTGTACCAAGCCGGTACATCCACCACACGGGTGATAACAGGATCCTTTGATCCCAAGAGTTCGATTTTGAAGGTATATGCCTGTCTGAAGATACATGGGTCGAGTATTGACAATGACGCTGCCAAACGCTTACTTGCCGCAATATTTCTTGTGCCATTTCCAGTCCTATTGGAAGTTTTAGATTATAGCAGGAATGTAAATATCTTTGTTGACTTGCGTCGGTTTGGCACTTCTTTCCACAATACCTGGTCTCTGGCTTGGCTCCTTTGCACCGAGTGCAGGTCATGGTGCCCTCCTCGTTACAAAACATTGATCTGCACTTGATTTTTTCTGGATATTCAGGTATCTTTGGTGGAGGAGGCATCTTGAGATGAGGAAATGAGAGGGCTCAGATTAGGGGAGGAACAGGACAGCGTATCGTGGGAAATACAATGAGTTTGAAATAGCTTACCTCACCTCAGCTTCGCACTGACGATTCCGAACCATGGTGGTCTGTCTATGTACATGGATTAAAGGAATGGCTCGGTATTAGTGTTACATCTGATAGGTCATGCTAGGCGCCTATAAGGATTGAAATGACCGGATGTTAAATAGTACACAGGGCATGGTCTCACTTCTCCAAGTCGTCTTCTTGAACTTTCGTGTACCCGGAATCTTGCACACCGAGAACCCGACGAGCCCAGCGCAGACCTCCAAGCCATACAAAAAGGCCTCCGCTTCCAGCCAAAAACACGAGAACGATGAAGACGATTCGGAAAAAAGACGGCTCCGGATCTTCCTCTTCCTCGTCTTCTAACGTGGCGCTTGCAACGGGTGTAACAACGGGTGAGGCACGGGTGGAGGTAGCGTCCGCTGCTGGGACCGGTGAGACCGTTGGATACAGAGAGGCCGCAGAGGATATGCCGTCCTGTGTACACAGGAATTTTATTCATATGCGAAGCTTTATGGACAAGTAAAGCCGATCAGAGCTCAGCGTGGATAGGCACCTCTTTCCCCTCTGCATCGGTCTCAACCTCCACTTCGAGCTGTGATGAATTGTTAGCAAGCAAGTGACGGCACGTATATATAGCAATAAGTACCTCTCCGGAGTCCGCAATGATGACATCCTGCGAGGGCTTGTCTCCTCCGCCTTTGGGGACGTTCTCTGTTCATTCGAAGTAAGAATAGGGTTTAAAGCAGTGCAGAATGAAACGGACCGATAGCACGAACGACATCCATGCCGTCGATGACCCTTCCGAATACAACCTAGAGTTCAAAAAGTCAAACTGGAATTGAATGGGCGAGGCCACCGATCCTACATGCTTTCCGTCTAACCAGCTGGTAACGACAGTGCAGATGAACTTGAGTGGGAATTGAGTATGAGAAGGTCATGCAAGAGATTAAACCTACGAATTGGGAGCCTATCAAGAATTTGTTAGAAACGAAAAATGAGAACAGGGGATTGAGTACCATTGGTATCCTTTCCGGCATTCGCCATTGACAGGGTTCCAGCGCCGGTGTGGCGGAGTTTACTAGGGCTCGATAAGACGACGTAGATGGGAATTACGGTCCGACATACAAGTTTTCGTCGGCAAACTTCTCACCATAAATAGACTGCAGGAGGACGAGTTAGAGTTATGCAGCTCTATTCACCTACGCAGACCTACTTTTCCGCCAGTACCGTCACCCCGGGCTTGATACGGTGAGCTATACGGAATCATAGTATTCGTGTCACCAACTCACTGAAGTCGCCGCCCTGAATCCTGTTTCGTTTATTGAGAGGTATACGGCAGCAGGAATAATGGTACAGACATGAAGTCCTTGATGACACGGTGGAATTTCGAGCCCTTGTAGCCGAACCCGAGCTCAGTGCCGTCCTTCTTGATTCCGGTCGTCAAGGCGCGGAAGTTCTCTACGGTTTTAGGAACAGTCTGAGGTGGGGGTCAATGAGGTCCAATAGAGTTCAAAGAATGTTCTTACTCCTCCGTAGAGACCCATGGTGACTGGCACATTTAAGCAGGGTAAATGGAGTGCGAAATAGGGACGTACTGCGACCCATGTCCTTGTCGCCATGCTTAATGTCGAAGTAGACCTTGTGGGTTATTTTCGGGCCCTTGGCCGCATCCACGGGCTGGGCGCAGAAGAAAGCTGCGACGGAAACGAGCACAAAGGCAATAGAGAGCCGGCCAAACATAATAAGTGAAAGAGAGAAGGAGGTGGATTACGTGGCGAAACCGCGATCGTGTTTTGCCCCGTACCCGTGATCAGAGCCGCATATTTTTTGTGAAGTCCTGCCATGGACGACCTTGTGCTCAACCTTGCCACAGACGACCATGTCACTTCAAAATCATCTGGCGGGGCCAAGGGAGGCAGATGGACCGACAGGTATAATGCTCGTTTCTACTAGGCTGTCAAACTAAATTTATTGCGTTTTCAGACTGAAAGCTAAACGAGTCGAAAAACGCAAAGCGAGGCCCACCGAAAAACGCCCTAATAAGCCATCGGAAGATTCAGACTCTCGCCCCACAAAGCGACCGCGGATAGAGGCGTCTCCGCAAAAGCCAAAACCTGCAGCAGCAGCTCGAACGGCCCGTCCTTCAACTCAAGTCATTTCTTCCCTGTTCTCCTACAACCCTAAAATCGAGGCACCGGTCAATGATTCCGCGCCCAAGATCATTGCACGGCCTAGTAATGCCCCGTTGGCGGACTCGTCCAGCTTTTCCGGCTTGGGCCTTGATCCATTAATAGCTGCACATCTCGTCAACAAGATGAACATCGATAAACCGACCTCCATTCAACGGGCAGTATTGCCTGCTGTATTTTCTACTGCTTCCCAAGAAGCCACAGCGCGGGACGTATTCATTCAGTCCCAAACTGGTTCCGGCAAGACCTTGTCTTTCCTACTTCCCATCATCCAGGATCTCCTTCCCCTCGGCTCCCTCTCGTACATTGACCGGTCCATCGGTACATTGGCTATCATCATAGCACCGACTCGTGAACTTGCAAAACAGATTTCGGACGTATTAGAGGCACTTTTACAGCTACGTCTACGTCCAGGCGAGGAATCGGCCGACGACCCTGGTGGCTCCTCCGCCAGACTGACGCGTTGGCTGGTGTCTGGCCTTCTCACCGGTGGAGCCACGCGCACACACGAAAAGGCCCGCCTGCGCAAGGGCCTACCCATCATCGTGTCGACTCCAGGTCGCCTGCTTGATCACCTACAAAACACCTCGTCCTTCAACGTCGCGAAATGTCGTTGGCTGGTGCTCGATGAGGCCGACCGTCTTATGGAGCTTGGCTTTGAAGAGACGATCACTGGTATAATTCAAGGCTTGGACGGCCGTAAAAAGCTGGCACTACAGGCTATGGAGGCAGGAAAGGGGATGGAAGTCGGTGGCTGGGACTGGGAGCGCAGGCGGCGGACAATGCTCTGTTCTGCGACTATCCGTGAAGATGTCCAAAAGTTGGCGGGGAAGGCCTTGATTAATCCCATGATGATCAAAGCCACCGAGGCTGAGCCGCTCACTGAACAAACAGCGGCTTCTACCGGCGACCTTCCCAGCGCTCCCGTCGAAAAATTCACGCCTCCTTCGCAATTGGCCCAGAAATATGTGGTAGTGCCTTTGAAGCTTCGCTTGGTGGCTCTTGTAGCCCTATTACGCTCACTCATCGCCCAGTCGCAAGCACGCCGTGGTACGAAAATCATCGTCTTCCTCAGTTGCACAGATTCCGTTGATTTCCACTGGAACCTCCTTGGAGGTTCAGCTATGGGGGGCGAGGACGAACCGGCTGCCGAGGCCGATTCGGACGCTGACAGCGACGAGGAGGCTGAGGCTCAGCCCATTGGCGATAGAGTAGAGGTAAAATCTTCCCTTCTACCCGATACGTCGATATTCCGGTTGCATGGCTCCCTGCCGACACCAACACGTCTAGCATCGCTAAGAGGATTCTCTGGTGCATCTTCAAAGGGCAAAGGTCCTGCACCTTCGACCTCCTCTGTTTTGCTGTGTACTTCCGTGGCTTCCCGTGGTCTCGATTTGCCGCTCGTGCGGGCCGTTATCCAATACGATCTGCCGACCGAGGGCGGCGCTACTGAGTATGTACATCGAGTGGGACGTACGGCGCGTGCGGGGAAGGGTGGTGAGGCTTGGAGCATGCTGTCGCCCAGCGAGTCGGAGTGGGTGAAGTGGGTCGAGGGCAAGATGCGCGGAGAAGAAGCTGCAGGCGACGAAGACCGGAATATCACACTCTCGGGCGTCTCGATCGATACCGTCCTGCGAAGTGGCTTTGGCGGCAAAGGGAGCGAATACGAGGCCCGTGCGACAGACGTGCAGCTCGCCTTCGAGCGTTGGGTATTGCGCAAGAAAGAGGTTAGTTGTCATTTATGCATTTGGACATTGATTAATTATTTTAAATTTAGAACGCGGGCTTCGCGCGCAAAGCGTACCTTTCGCACATGCGCGCCTACGCGACGCATCCATCGAGTGAGAAGCATATATTCCACGTTCGCCATCTGCATCTCGGCCATCTCGCCAAGTCGTTTGCGCTGCGGGATGCACCCAAGTCGGTGTCAAGCGCTGGTGGTGCTGGTGCGGGCGGCAAGGCGCCACCCCGGAAAGAGAAGGAGCGGGAGCGCAAGCCGAAGAAGCCGGTGGTTGCAGACGGTGCTGATGGTGCTCCAGCGACAAAGAAGCGCGCTCGGGAGTGGGAGGTCGACCACAGCGGCGAGGCGGAGCGCCGCATGCAGGAGGTGGTGCGCTTGCAGGGCCGACTGACCAAGAAGGGCGGCGTGATGCGGAGCAGCGGGGCGTCCGAGTTCCAAATCGCCGGTGGTGCGGCGTTGGAGCGGCTGGTGGGCTCGCGGTCATGAGTTCTGGTTGTGGGTGGATGTTTCTATCTTTGTGGGTATGTGTAGCTTCTCCTTGAGAATTTGATGGATGGTCCGAAGGAGTCCGACCCCGTTCATGGTCCACTGTGACGCTGTTCTTACACTTCTTGAATGTCTACACCCAAGTTCCGCGTTGCGATATGGTGGGTTCTCATTTTTTGGCTTTGAAGAAAATTGACCGCCGTCTAGTGGCGGCGGGATCGGCGGCCTCTGCCTCGCAGTTGGGCTATCTCGTTACGAGCACATCCAAGTAGACGTTTACGAGGGCGCCGGCCGCTTCAAAGAGATTGGGGCGGGTGTGATGATTTGGGCGCGCACCTGGCGCATCCTCGAGCTGCTCGGTCTCGCCGCCGAATTTGCCAAGGTCACGGATACGCCGCCAGATCCTGCTGTGGGTGCGTAGCACAAAGGCCCAGGGCCTAAGCTCTCAAAACCTATCTCACGGTAGGAATAGGGTTCGATTACAGGCGGTCCGATAGGTTGGACGGGTTCAACTGGAATTTTGTCCAAATGCCGTGTAAGCAAGACCGCCACTGAAGTGAAAAAGTTCTTTAATCGTGTGTAGACGGCTGCATCAGGTTCCATCGCGCGCATTTCCTTGACGTGTTCGTCGAGCAGCTCCCCAAAGGCATCGCACATTTCGGGAAGCGGCTGGTGACTTATGATAAGAGAGACAGCGGCGAGATAGGTCTCGCGTTTGCCGATGGCTCGAGTGCGGTGTGCGATTTGCTTATTGGGTGCGACGGTATCAAGTCTGTCGTGCGCGCACAGATGTTGCGTGCCAAAGCGGCAGAAGAAGCGCGCCCGGGCCTTCTGGCGCTCATAGAACCCAAATGGACGGGCACCGTCGCATATCGCGGGCTCATCCCTTCGACAGACTTACCGGGCGTCGATGGAGCGATGCACAGGACGCTCGAGTCTCCGATGATGGTACGCACATCGTATTGATGTTGCATTGCTGAAGTTCTTGACGCAAAGCAGTATTGCGGGCAGAACAAGGTGAGCGTTTTCCCAGCACCAAACTATATTTTGACGCGTCGTGAAAAGCACATCGTTTCGTATTCGATCTCCCAGGGTCACGTCGTGAACATCGTCGCCTTTGCGTCGGAGATGGAGAAGGAAGATACGGACTACGGCGCAGAATGGGTTACTGACTGCAGTAAAGACGAGATGCTAACGTGTTTCTCGAAGTGGGAGCCTGAGGTCTCCCTAATGCTCGAGGCAGGCGTCACAACAGCTAGCCTGCAGTAGAAATTGATTCTCCCAAAGCGTGTCGACCACCCGACCAAGTGGGCCATTCATCAGCTGAGGCCGCTGCCATTTTTCATCGCTGGCAGAGTGGCCTTGTTAGGCGATGCGGTACGAGGTCTTCCATGCTTCTCAGCCAACTTTCGGTCCAATAGTGATGTCCGCAGGCTCATGGCATGACGCCGCATCTGGGAGCTGGTGCCGGCCAAGCGATAGAGGTAAAGTTGCTTTTTTATTGGTTCGCATGACGAAATCTGGAACCTCATGCAGGATGCGTATGTTCTTGCGAGGGTCCTAGGAGCTGCCACGTCCAGCACCCTCGATGCGGCATTGGAAGCGTACCAGGAAACGCGACTTCCGGTAGCAAATCACGTCCTCAGAACCGCGAACGAGTCGGGCAAGATGTATGAGTTCAACAGCTCATTCGCAGAAGAATATGACACGCTCGGGCCAGCAATTGAACGCCAGTGGAGTTTCCTGACGCAGAGCACCCCCGAGAGTGAAGCGGAGAAGGCACTGGGAATCTTCCGGGGCCTTGAAGCAGTAGAGGATAATTAAGGATCACAGTCGGAAATAGAATGCAGCCCATGACTATGGTATTGTATTCGGGGCTTGTGCACCGTCAGCGCGACCTCATGGAGAGAAAGCAAGTCTTGTGATCGCGAGGCGCGTCGGCTTGACAGTTCTGATCGACGCAAGCTGTCCCTGATAGAACCCGACCTTACATAGGTATAAGTTATCAGCTATCCATGCGTCTGTAGGCCCCACGATGCTTGTCCTCCTCCCCTTTGCCGTTGCGGCGAATGCGCTGATACACAGCAACAAGACTATCTCTGGGCCCAACACCGCTGCTTCCCAAGTTGCTGCGTTCGCCTATGGCTGGCCGGATTGTGTCAACGGCCCCTTGAAGAACAACACCGTGTGCGATACCACCAAGGACCCCATTACGCGCGCCAAAGCCGTTATTTCGCTGTTCACCACCACCGAGCTCATTCAAAACAGCGTCCATGAGGCCGATGGTGTTCCTCGTTTGGGGCTTCCGCCATACAACTGGTGGTCAGAAGGTGAGAATCGGGTTCCTGCAAGATTTTACGTAGCTAATTGCCGGTTTGGTACATAGCAAGCCATGGGGTGGCTTGGACGGGCCCAGGCGTGAGCTTTGCTCCCAGCGGACCCTTCTCGTATGCCACGAGCTTCCCCCAACCCATCGTGCTCGGCGCAACTTTTAACGACGATCTCGTAAAGGCCGTCGCAACCGTAATTTCGACGGAGGCCCGGGTAACTCTAGTCTCCATTCCTCCGCTCTCCAGTGTATCCTGATTTTCCAAAGGCCTTCAATAATGTGCAGCGTGCAGGGCTTGACTATTTTACCCCAAACATTAATCCATGGAGAGACCCCCGTTGGGGTCGAGGCCAGGAGACTCCTGGCGAAGACTCATTCCACACTGCCCAATACGTCTACCATCTCGTCGACGGCTTCCAGGGCGGCATTGACCCCGAGCCCTATGTCAAGGTCATCGCCGATTGCAAGCACTTTGCCGCATACGACATGGACGACTGGGGCGGCATCATCCAGCGCCAGTTCGATGCCATCGTCACCACCCAGGAGCTCAGCGAGTACTATCTCCAGCCGTTCCAGAGCTGCGTGCGCGACGCGAAAGTCATGTCAGTCATGTGCAGTTATAACTCGGTCAACGGCGTGCCTGCGTGCGCCGACAGCTATCTTCTCAACACGGTGCTTCGGGACTACTGGAAGTTTGGCGAGGACCGTTGGGTCGTTTCGGATTGCGATGCTGTTCAGTCTATCTTCGATGAGCACCATTACACCGACTCCTTCCCGAGTGCGGCAGCGGCAGCGATCAAGGCCGGCACGGACATCAACTGCGGGAGTATCTACTACTTCTACCTTCAGGACGCGCTGGACCAAGGTCTGGTTGTGCGAGAGGACATCGAGAAGACCCTGGTCCGGCAATATGCATCCCTTGTGCGGTATGTTTGCTACTGGATTGTTACTGACACAAGATATTAACGCGCTTCAGGCTCGGATACTTCGATTCTGCCGACAAGCAGCCGTACCGCCAACTCACCTGGGACGACGTCAGCACCCCTAGCTCTGAAAAGCTCGCCTATACGGTTGCAGCTGAGGGCATAGTACTCCTCAAGAATGACGGCACGCTTCCCTTGAAGAAGAACCTCAAAAAGATGGCGCTCATCGGGCCCTGGGGCAATGCAACGGAGGGAATGCAGGGCAATTACTATGGCACGGCACCGTTCCTCATCAGCCCACTCATGGGTGCAAAGGCAGCTGGCTATGACGTCACGTTTATCGAGGGGACTTCCATCTTAGACTCTTCGACGGATGGCTTTGCAAGCGCAGTCGCGGCGGCAAAGGCTGCTGATGTTGTTGTGTACGCAGGTGGTATCGACGAGTCTGTGGAGGCGGAGGGTCTTGACCGTACGACTATCGTGTGGCCCGGTTCACAGCTCGATCTAATCAAAACACTTGCTGGGGTGGGGAAGCCGTTCGTCGTCCTGCAGTTTGGAGCCGGGCAAGTGGACGATACTTGGTTGAAAGCCAGCAAATCGGTATGCCTTTTTGATCACTCTCGATATACATTCTCATCATTCTCAAGGTCAATGCGATCGCTTGGGTGGGCTATCCCGGCCAAAGCGGCGGAACGGCGATATTCGACGTTCTGAATGGCAAGGTCGCCCCTGCGGGCCGCCTGCCGCTCATGCAGTACCCGGGCGACTACGTAACGCAGGTACCCATGACGGATATGAACCTCAGACCCGACAAGAGCACCGGGAACCCCGGCCGCACATACAAGTGGTACACGGGTACTCCGGTGTTCGAGTATGGTTTCGGCCTCCACTACACGACCTTTTCACTCCAGTGGCAGTCGCCCCCGGCGCTCCTGTACAGCATCGACAAGCTGGTCGCGAACGCGCGCCACGCTGCACATCTTGACCTCGGCGCGTTCGATACGTTTGGCGTAACTGTCCACAACACGGGCCACACGGCGTCCGACTTTGTCGCGCTGCTGTTCGTGAAGGGGAATGCAGGGCCTGCGCCGCACCCGAACAAGGCGCTCATTGGATATGCGCGTGTACACAGTGTCGGTGCTGGCGTGGCAGCAACGGCGAGGATCAGTGTTGCGTTGGGATCTATAGCGCGCACGGACAAGGGTGGGAGCGCGTGGCTCTACCCGGGTGAGTATAGCCTGAGCCTGGACGTGCCAGAGCGCCTTACGCACAAATTTGTGCTCATCGGCGCCCCCGCGCAGCTGACCGACTTCCCCGCGCCCCCGAAAGCGCCATCCACTGCGTGAATATTCTTTATTTGGTTTTGCGGAAGAATGATTGATCTGTGTATTAGTTCTCTGCGGTCAGGAGATAAGCATGAGCTTCTTACATCCCCGGAGCGAGCGATCATGCCTGATATGCGCGGGGCACAAGAGGTGCTTGCCGAACGGTGAGTAGCGGTGACGTCCCGAAGTAGCCCGAAGCGCAGCTTCTCAACTTCCTTTTGCGCAGATGAGTGTTGTCCCCACCCCGGCGTAAAGGCGCATGACCTTCATTCGAAGACGGCAGAGAGGCACATGCTTCGAGCCAAAAATCGAAGTTGGTCAAGTCGACAAAATGTGATTATCATGCGAGGTAATGTCGATGACCATATGGCGATGGAGCCAGATGGTTCACCTATCAAGGTTGAGTGTAAGACCAGAGTGGATGCTATAGTTATCCTTATTGTATTTTTTGTGTATTGTAGATAGGGACCTTTTTTTGGCCGACAAGAGATTCATGACGGCACGCATGAAGCTGTTCGGAAGTTTGAACAGCAGTTTGTCTGAGAAATTTGTGGGTAACTTGTACGAATAATCTCACAAGGCTAGTATGATGCTAGTCAGAAGAGACGAGAAAGCAGAAAAGAAATCCTCACCGCGCGTCATCGCGAGTAACCCAAAGAGTCTGTCGTTTTGAAAAGGTCCCCATTTTCGGTCGTTGGGTGTCGAACACTCAGAGTATTCTCGCGTATTCGGTGGGAAGTTGGAACGCAACGGTATGGACTCCGCCCGGGCTCCGGAGTAATGGTTGAGGTACAGATATCGAGAAACCATTGGCGAACTTCTTGAAAAGACCCATGGCTCTCCAAACTCCGGACCCACAATCAATCCATCGATAGAACCAATGGTAAGAGAGTATGAGGTTCGGATCAATTTGGACTCTCGTTATGGAATCGTTTCTGTTGCAGTAAGTATATAGTAGCCACGCACATCCTTTGCGCGCATCCCGCTTTCGGATCACTCGCCTTTGCTCGTCTTCGCGACTTGGGCATTGGATAAAGAAATAACTTATAAGCAGGACAGTGACATGCTCACCAAGGACACTGAAGTTTACTTCGGATCAATTCGGACCCGATGGATTCAGCAACCAACATAAAATCCAAATAAAATCATCCTCCGGTCACGCCTGGCAGAGCGCAGTGCTCGTCTACCCATCTCTTCTCATTGTACGCGGTGGTTCAATGCTGACATTGTTGGCATTGAACAGAAGGAACTGAGTGAAGAAGATGGCGGAATAAGATGGATCGAGCCGAACAAAACATCTCGATATCATTGGCGAAGAGCGAAGACTCGAAGAAAACAATCCGTGAAGTGTGACGCTTCTTAACAGACACTTCCCGGAGGGACAGAGTCTCGGCCAGACTTGCAGGATTCGCAGGAGAAGGGTTCATTCATGGCATTGATGAGGCTCCCGTTTAATGATACAGAAGTTCCCGGGTCTGGATGTACTCGAAGAATGCTCGCGAGGCATCCGGGCCAACAGTTTCGTGGTTGATGAACGCCGTACTCGGAGAGTTCGTAAAGATGCAACTGCTTGCTTGAAAATGAATGATGTTCTATAGCATTACAACCAAAGGGTCTAGAAAAACATAGAATGGGCGAATGAAACATCACCGTTTGACCGCAGCCAACGATTCTATGAGTGTTATTGAGCGAAAACTGCAAGTAGGTGAGGATTCAGCGTACCTCTCCGTGTAGCGTCCTCGAGCAGTTGCGTGTCAACGTGTTCGGAGGGCAGTTGGACGTAGCGAACGACGGATCCACGGATGAAGCAGTTCTTGACAGCCATCTGAAGAGCCGTTGAACAAATAATCCAGCTGAGAGACCGAGCGTAATGCGTGCCATATGTGGATGTCTTGCCTCGTCCTGAACCTTGATACTATCCAGTCGGATGTTTAAGAACCTGCGCAGGATCAACGGTTTATATGGCTCAACGGCGTCAAACCCGTCAGGCGGCCAACACAACGCACTGGTCAACCGATTTCAGCACCCCAGTAATCGACAGGTCATTTTTGAGCTCGACGGTGACCTGCTGATCCGTGAGTGTTTTGAAAACCGAGAATATGAGCTAGAAAGTAGTCAGTGTCCTGTCCAAAGCTGGGGCCAGCTATTATGTACCATGGAAGTAGTCGAAGGAGAGTTGCGAGCTCACACGTGACCGGCTCGACGCGTCTCCGCGACGCGTTTTAATTTTTTTTCTTTCTGCACCTAAGTAACGCTTTGGCACTTCTCGCATAACACAGTCGCAGATAAACAGAGTGGAAGTAACCCGACGTTGCATATTACGAAGCATAGAGGTTATGCATGAATTGGTAGGGAAATCATGGACATCGTCATACACAAAAAGTATCCTAATTTTTGCCACTACCGTAGAGGTACAATTGGCAATCCAATGGTGAGACCAAAGTAAAAGAAGGTACTTTATGCGTGAGCTGCGTGCTTCTGCTTGCCAGTCCGGAGTTTCCTCAGGTAGAACTGGGCATACGTTGAGCAAAGTTGGGAACTATCGGGAGGGTGAAGAGCATACCTCGAGCTCCTTGCCCTCGAGCACGTAACCATCAGCACGCCCTGACTGTCCAGGTCGGCTGGAGATGGAGGCATAGAGACGGCCGGCAGCGAACTGGGATTCCAGCAGAGGGTCGATTTTGGCCTCTGAGAAGTATATGGTGAGGATGAAGGGTAGTATAACTTGACAAGACGAACCCTTTTTCTTCTCGTCCAGGCTCCGTTGTGCGTGGTTAGACAGCTTCACGGGCTCTGTAACCTCGGCAGCAGGGGCCTGAGCCTTACCCTTCTTGGTGACGGGTTGAGCATACTGGAGGCAAACGAAAGGTGAGCAAATATAGGAAATAATAGACAGGCGAACGTACGTGTGCCTCGTACCACTGGCGGAAGGGGGGTAGCGTCGATTTGGATGATAGCGCTCTTGACGAGGGTGTTCGTCCGGACGAGCTCGTTGTTCGACGCGTTGTAAACCTATACAACACAGATTAGGCTCATCTGGAAAACCCGACGCAAAAGAGCGAACTGACGACGCCGATGATACGGGTCTTGCGCGTAACATGCTCTGAGCCCCAGGCAAAGTTTCCGCCCTCAAGACGGAGAGCACGGAACTTGAGGTTTCCACCACGGACACGGACGGTGTGGATACGCTTTGCGCCGAGCTTGGTGTTGGCGGGCTGGCGACCGAGCTCGAATTTTCTTTTTTTGCGGTAGTGGGCACGCTGGGCACCGGTCTCAGAGCGCTTGTGCCGAGAGGAGCGGGAGATACCTGGGAATGGTTAATAAAATGGCGGCGTCAACGGGCAGCACGACGAACCCATCTTGAAGAGCTGAAGGAAAGGTGAGTGACTGTGGGAACAACTGTGACCGTGACTACCAAAACTGCCCAGTCTTTGTCAGCCGTTCAAGCTGCACCTGCTTGGCAGAGTCAGCATCAAACATGATTGATGATCAATTTCAACGACCTTGGTCATGGCTGAATCTGGAAGACCTCTTAATCCGGAAGGATCTCCGACTCCAAATCTCTTCTTCGCTTTTCTAGCTGTCCGTCAGCATCGAACATACCAAAGTACACGATGAGCACCCTTTCCCCCGTTCCGCAGGCCGGCAAGCAGCCTCGCACCAGAGGCGTGTCTGCCATGGTATGCACACTATAAATATTGGGCTCGCGTTTTCACTCTGTTATACTCCCGCGATGCCTCTCTTCAAACACCACCGTTTCCCGCGTCGCAAGCATTTTAAATCTGCGACCACCGGTGTCGCGACCAAGTCGATGCGCAACGAACTCAATCGCCTCGTTCATACAGTCTCCGAGAATGGAACGAAGAAGGTGCGTTTATAAATTGCTTGTCGCCATTCAAAACCTTTCAACTTTGTGGATTACAGGCTTTTGATACGGAAATGCAGTCATTCTTCTATCTCTTCACGAGATATTTGGCCGAGAAGGCAGGCAGCGAAGAATTGTCAGTGACCTGTTGACTTGGCGTTTATAATTTGAAACTATTTATCAGGGATTGGGACAAGATCAAGTCCCCAGCAGAGGACCAAATTGTCGCATACGACCAGCTCACTACTACAATCGATCCCGAGTCGCTCAATAAATTGGCTGTCCTCAAAGTCAACGGTGGACTTGGCACGTCCATGGGCAAGTGTTTGAAATGATTGCGGCGTTCCAATGCTGACATGTGCCGAAGGAATGACCGGTGCAAAGAGCGCCCTTGAGGTCAAGAACGACATGACTTTCCTCGACCTGACCGTCAGGCAGATTGAACATCTCAATACCACGCACAACCTGGATGTTCCTCTAATTCTCATGACATCTTTCAATACACACGAGGACACACTGCGTATTATAAAGAAATATGCGAACCAGAAGCTGAGCATTACTACGTTCAATCAGTCCCGATACCCTCGTATCATGAAGGAGTCGTTGTTGCCTTGCCCCAAAAGTGCTGACGACGACAAGTCCTCATGGTATCCACCAGGCCACGGTGATCTGTACAACGCTCTCCTGCATTCTGGGGTACTCGATCAACTGCTCGCCGATGGCAAGGAGTACCTCTTTGTGTCCAACTCGGATAACCTCGGAGCTGTGTATGTGCTCCTTTTGTTTTCAATCCCATAGATGTCGCTGACAACGTTTAGCGTCGACCAGAGAATTCTCCAGCACATGATTGATACTCAGGCGGAGTTTCTGATGGAGGTTACTGACAAAACCAAGGCCGACGTCAAAGTAGCGGACTATTTAGGCACTCATTTCTGGACTAACAGTCACCTACATAGGGCGGCACTTTAATCGACTACGACGGCTCAATCCGTCTTCTGGAAATCGCCCAGGTTCCTTCTGAACATACGGAAGAGTTCAAGTCAGGTGTGTTCAACCTCTACGCTATTTCCGCTATCGCAATACTTATCCATTAGTTCGTAAATTCAAAATTTTCAACACGAACAATCTTTGGATCAACCTCAAGGGTAATATTTGGTTGTGCATGTATGTCCATGATACTTACATTCGTGTAGCTCTGAAGCGCGTGATGGACAACGAAGGAATGGAGTTGGAAATTATCATCAACCCCAAGGTCACTGAAAAGGGAGAGGCAGTGATCCAGGTCTCACAAGCGTTTCCGATTATTTTATATTTTATTTTACTCACCGTGCCCAGCTCGAAACTGCGGCTGGGGCTGCAATTAAGCATTTCAAAAATGCACATGGAATCAATGTTCCCCGATCCCGTTTTCTTCCTGTGAAGAGCTGTTCCGATCTTCTGCTCATCAAAAGCGACATCTACTCGCTCGAACATGGCGAATTGGTGATCAGCCCAGAGCGGATGTTCGCAACAACCCCCGTCATCAAACTCGGTGACCACTTCAAGAAGGTTTCATCCCTTCTCTTCAGTTGAGACAATCGCTCATCTTATGCAGATCCAACAATTCCAGAAACGGTTCAAGAAGATTCCCAAGATCATCGAGTTGGACCATTTGACGGTGACTGGCGACGTTTATTTTGGACGCAATGTCACTCTTCGTGGGACTGTGATAGGCGGGTTCTCTCTTTCTGTGTTGAACGCCATTCTCACATTGATTCAGTTGTAGCGAATGAGGGACAGCGGATCGATATCCCGGACGGATGTATCTTAGAGAACAGTAAGTCGTCGACCACAATGTAGATTGTCATCTCGTATACTGATATTTGCACGTAGGGCTACTGTCTGGTAACCTGAACATGACGGTGAGTCGAATGAAACAATAGTTTTTCCGTTATGACAAGATTTTTTTTTTTTGCACAGGAACTTTGAGTTCTACATTCTACAGTCTATACGATATACCTAGATATAATCCTAGAATAATATTACGGTGCTTGAGGCGAGTGGAGGCTGGTGTCGATCATGATCATGAAAAATAGGGGCTGATGGATTGCACAGCTTCAATCAAGGCTTCAATTAAGAGAAACACGTGGTGCCGAAGCCATGAGTGATGGACGGTGGCAGTCCTTGGCAATGGCATTTCCCTCCACATCCTCTTTTTGCGCCATCCTTACCTCTTGTTATGATCCAGGCATATTTGCTACCACGATGACTGCTCGTTGTCGAGGAGCATTGACTACGGGGGCTTCATTGTGACCCACTGCAGCTAGTATCTGTCTACAAACAATGTTGACGGTGTTGGCACTTGATAAATCCACCAATGTCTGTCTCGATGCTTGCTGCACCGTGAACAAGGACAACCAATTTTTCATTTGCTTTTGCAAGCGTTCCGGGTGCAAATAGTCAGCCTGGGGGTCTTCGTTACCTCGCCGACTTTTACCCAATTGCCTTTCTTCGTCCGGACGGACGGTTGTCTGTGACTGATTCGACATCTCCCGGGCCGCAAAGTTTTCCACGAAACGGTCAATATTTTACCCGTCTTTCAGGCCACTCATTACAGCTTATGCGGTTACCAAGCGGTTACACTTGTGCTCGCAAAAATTAAATGCAACCTGCGGCCGATCAGAGACATATGAGATCATTTCGACCCTCAAGTTCCGGATGATTCTATCTGGCACCTCCTGCGCCAGCGCTTAGGCTCGTTTAAGAGGTGCTAAATAACAACTTTCTATTTGGCACCTCCGCCAACCTGATGAGATAGCGGTTAGAATTCAACTTAATAAGAGTTCACTAACGCTTCCACTGTCATCCAGCGGTATTTTCAAGGGAAAGGAAATGTTCAGATAGCTAGAAATGTGTCGTTTCCAGGCATATCTGTCCTTCTTTTTTCCTCATTTTTTCCCAGGACTTTCGGAAGGCTTTGGGGCCATTGATGTACCGGAGTTGGGGAAAGGCGGTTATTTTCCCACAAGGAGGCGCCGAGGACAAGGGAAAAAAAACTGGTGCGATGCACCTGTATACATTGAGGTATTTCAATTTTTTCTTGAATTTTTGGAGCAGCAGTAATGCACCAACACCACCCAGAACCCATCCCGCCCAATCCCGCCACACGCGCCATCACCCGACAAATCAACCGCCATCAGAGATCGGTTACAGAATCCGGAGTTGCCATATAGTAGCACCTCCGGTGCCGTGGCACCGGGAAGTGCCAAATAGATTTATCCTTAAGTTCCCGGTTGTTTCCGGTCTTTCCCGCCTACAAATTCAACGGAAACGCGCTTGGCAATGGACCCTGGGAACTTTTGAATGTTCTTCCCATGTTCTCCGACGGCAGGAATTAGTGGCACTTTAGTGGTACAAACCAAAGCATCGACGCAACTGGGGGCTTCTCGCGTCAACCTCTGTCCGGGATCATTCAAGGTCTATACTTTGTTCAGGCTCAGGCCTGAACAGCCTCAATTTTGGGCCATTCGTCAAAGGCTCTTCGATGCATGTCAGAATCCTTGAATTGTCTTCGTGTAAGCCTAGACTCTTTGGCCGTTCACATCTCACATAATGCACGATAGATATCGGCTTAACAGTTGCGATCTGTGAGATACTCGCGACGCTCAGACCAGAGCTCAAATACATTTGGATGTAGGAAGCTTTTTGGCCGTATTTTCGAGATTTCTCATCGGCTCGCGTCAGAAACCCACAAAGATTCACGCTCATTAAATTTCTATATCTCCTTTCACGATACCTAGGCCTAGCAGTGCACATGCAAGTGCCATCAAGTATAATACTCCTCTGTTGCAGCTAACCTCAGGGTGAACAGAACCAACACCGTTTTCGCGATATTAGTTGGCCATTATCAGGTCATACCTGTTCACCTCTGCCGCATCGGACTGGTATATCAAGGAGCGGTTTTATTCGTTATGCTCGGAATATTAGATGTCATCCTCATGATTAGAGGTGTGCCCCAGTCTCTTATTCTATACACGCTCATTATTCCTTCGTAGTATATGCTTTATATAACAGACGGACGTCGATCGCCGTTATTTTTGGGATCCTGTTGTTGTCAAAAATTACCTCAGCCATTCTTAGCGCCTTCTTGGCGCTACCGAACCAGCAATATAATTCCACTTGCTTGGTCATGACAGGTTCTCAAGTGCCTCTTTACCTTTTCGCGTGCGTTGCCCACCTGAAAACACTCATTTCTGTTTACGAGCGTTATTGTTCTCCAGGGTGGGCGAACTGGTAATACAACTAACGATCCTTGGGTTTACACTCATTCGCCATATTTTTGCTACGCGGGATGGATGGAGCAATCCCCTTTTCGGCGTATTGAGCCGAGATGGGTCCATGGCCTTTGCTGCCACCACCGGTATGACCATGCCGCTCTCATTATCAAGTTAAGTTGTAAATCCGTCCAGTGGCGATTATTTCAATCATTACATCCTCCTTGCGACCAGCCGAGGCTACTCACCTGGTGTTCCCGTGAGATATACTCCCTCTCATCTCTATGAATTACTAAACTTGGTTGAACAGCGCGATGGTCGTCATCTCATCTTCCGCGGTTAGTTCCGACCTCGATCTA
Organism: Mycena crocata; assembly: GCA_029281795.1. Classification (NCBI taxonomy): domain Eukaryota; kingdom Fungi; phylum Basidiomycota; class Agaricomycetes; order Agaricales; family Mycenaceae; genus Mycena; species Mycena crocata. Next base: position 792,492 of record JARJCP010000020.1, read on the forward strand.
CTGCCCTCCTTATTTAACCTTCTGAACTTCTAGGGCTGCCGACTAATAATAAACATGCAGCGTCTAGCTGACCCTGTCTCAGAAGAACCCGTCCTCACCACAATGGACAGCAATGCCTGGGCGGCAGCTGAAATCAACTTTCACCGCAATGACAATGAGAGTGCAACGGTTTCATCATGCGTGTCCGAAATATCCACTGTCAATTTTAGTTGAAAGCGGTTTCTACGAAATAGATCCCGAGAGGGGTATTTACGACGTGTCTATAAGTCTCAAAATGCCGCAAATGGTAATTACAAAGTCCTGTACGTGTTCAAGTCCATCCTGGCGCGTATTCGAAGAGGGTATATGAACGCCATTTTTTTTACAATTCCTATCACGGGCATTAGACAAGCACGATATATATAAAAAAGGAAAGCAACACACGATCATGTTCAAATTTCCAGACAAAAGTCCTGGCACGCAGAATTAACACATGAATGAAAGTTGATTATAATATGACGTTACTCACTGTTCTCCAAAATGCAACCATCAGGGATATCAATTCGCTGACCTTCGTTGGCGACAACTAACGGAGGCCAGTAGTTCAGCATCGGAAGGATAGTCAAGACAAAAGGTACGGACCAATGACGGTACCGCGCAGAGTGACATTGCGCCCGAAATAGACGTCGCCAGTCACTGTCAAGTGGTCCAACTCGATGATCTTGGGGATCTTCTTGAAGCGTTTCTGGAATTGTTGAATCTATCCAGACGGTATAAGTATCTGGCTTTAAACAAATATGAAGCGCACCTTCTTGAAGTGATCACCCAGCTTGATCACAGGCGTAGTTTCAAACATCCTCGCTTCGTTGATGACAAGCTGCCCGTGCTCAAGCGAATAAATGTCGCTCTTGATCAAGAGGAGATCTGAACAGCTCTTGACTGGCAGGAAACGTTTACGAGGAACGTTAATCCCGTGGGCGTTCTTGAAATGTTTGATGGCTGCTCCGGCCGCAGTCTCGAGCTAGGCACCATTAGGTGAGACGAGTCGACGCCGAAAGAAATTGACCGTACCTGAACTACCGCCTGCCCGTCATCGGTGACCTTGGGGTTGATGATAATCTCAAGCTCCATGCCGTCAGTTTCCATGATCTGCTTCAGCGCTGTTCGGAAGCTGTCAGAGCATGAAGGCGGGCGGCGCAAGCAACGGACCTTTGAGATTGATCCACAAGTTGTTGGTGTTGAAAATCTTGAATTTGCGCACTATGCAGACATCGTTAACGAGGATTTATTATTGAAAATGAGGTGGTATTACCTGACTTGAAGTCCTCGACATGCTCTGACGGGACCTGGGCAATTTCAAGCAACCGCATGGAACCCTCGTAGTCGATGAGCGTTCCTCCCTGGATTATTATTGGTTAGTCAAAAGCGGCACGAGTAAAGCACCAAACGGAGGACCTTGATATCGGCCTTGGTCTTGTCGGTGACCTCCATCAAGAACTCAGCTTGGGTGTCAATCATGTGCTGAAGAATGCTCTCGTCGACACTGCAGATCATAAACGTCAATCTAGGCACAGAACAGTCGCAGCGAGTGAAAAATGCTTACACTGCTCCCAAGTTGTCGGAGTTGGAGACGAACAGGTACTCCTTGCCCTCCGCGAGGAGCTGATCGAGCACACCAGAGTGCAAAAGAGCATTGTACAAGTCACCGTGGCCGGGGGGGTACCAGTTCTTCTTGTCGTCATCAGCTCGCTTGGGGCAAGGGAGGAGAGTTTCCTTGTAGATTCGGGGGTATCTCGACTGGTTGAAGGTTGTGATGCGGAGTTGCTGGTTGGCGTACTTCTTGATGATACGGAGCGTATCTTCGTGAGTGTTGAAGGAGGTCATAAGAATCAGCGGGACATCGACGCGGCTGGTCGTGTTGAGATGCTCGATTTGGCGCACAGTGAGGTCCAAAAAGGTCATGTCATCCTTGACCTCAAGGGCGCTCTTTGCACCCGTCATGCCTATTCCAAAATCAGCCTACGATCGAAACTAAATCTGACCACCGACCCATGGAGGTACCGAGCCCGCCATTGACCTTGAGGACCGCAAGCTTGTTGAGATTCTTGGGGTCCGATGGCTTCGGCAATTTGGCATAAGGAACAATTTGTTCTTCTGCTGGCGACTTGATGCGGTCCCAGTCGCTAGGTACGACGTCACGTCGGAGAAAATAGATTTCGAGAACTGCCACGTACAGGTCCTGGCTCTTTGCGCGCTCGGAAAGGTAGCGGGTAAAGAGGTAGAAGAACGCCTGCATCTCTGTGTCGAACGCCTGTAGAACACGACATACGTCATTGGAGACTGAACCGAGCGATGAGGGCGAGCGTGTCTACCTTCTTGGTTTGCGGATCGCCGACAGTGGCGACGAGATGGCTGATTTCATTGCGCATCGTCTTGGCCGCGACGCCAGTTGTAGCGGTGCGGAAGTCGATGTGGCTGGTGCCTCTGACTCTCGCGTTGAACGAATCGTTCCGCGGCATCAAATTGGCATTTGCCATTCTGCGCAGGGTGAGTAGGACAGAAAACAAGGAGAAAAAGGGTACCTGTAGTTGTGAAAAGGCTGGGTGGTGTTTGTAGAGATGAGCTGGGGTGCGGACTGGGTGCGAGCTAGAGGAGTGCGTGTGCGATGGCGTTTCTGGCCAGGTGGAGCGATGGAGACTTCTTCTGGCTCCTCAGATATCGGTTCTATCCAGGGTCTCGGGGAGGGAAAAGACTTGGAGGGCGTGATGGTGGTGGTTCGAACTTGGAAGCTATAACTGAGGCAAGTTCCCGATCCGGACATCCGCAATGCTCCACCGTGTTCTTACTCTGCAAACGTTTGTCCGGTAAATCCAGGTTGCTTTATGCGAATTCTAGCCCCGATTTCTGGATATAGCATCCCTGGCCCAGCGCCCATCACGCTTCCTGCCATGTCAGGGCGAAGCCCTGGTCCCTTGGCACAACTACTAATAGTACAAACATCTCCGGCATAAAATAAGCATACTGCCTGTCCCTTCTCCCTCACCGATCCTGCGGATGCAAAAGCTCTTGGTCTGTCCATCCATCCGTGACAAGTCGAATGGGGTGAGCATGCTGGATTGGCAGCAGGGGCGAGGTCCGAACATTGGCAGGCGTCATGGCGAGGATAATAAAATCCTAAGGGTCGAACGGGCAATCAGTACCGTACGCGCTGCTCCCTCCCACGCGGTCCGCGAAACCCTTACCTTCACCACAAGGTGGCTGATGCTGAAACTCGCGCAGGTAACGTCACCCCTACAGCGCACCTCGCCGTCCCAGTCGACCGAAACCTCAGCTGAATCTCCTTCCAGGTGGGACGCGACTGGTGGGATTGGCCGCAGTATTCCCTCGCCCACCGTAATGGTCCGCCATGACTGGCGTCCATTTACCTCTACGTATATCTTTCCAAAAGTCAGACTCGACAGAACTCACGGCGTTCATCATGAGCCATGTACCTGGCGAGCGAGGAAGACCCGTATGATGGCAGCAAACTGTCGCCTTCGTGGCTTTTTCTCCGCGGGTAGCGTCGGTTCAGATAGAACGGGGCCGTAAAAGTGTCGAAGCGAGTTCCGGGATCCGCAAAGTTGAATGTGAAATGGTATAAGTTCGGATAAGCAAAAGGTCTGGACCGCTTTGACCGGATTAGCTTGACATTCTACGTTGCAATCGCCTCAAACCCACATGGTATGACAAACTATATAAGAATTCAGTGTTCGTGTCGCAAGGCTGTAAACCTCAAACCAACATTGCAAGTGATAGGTTCGACCGTGGCGCGCTGTCGAGGGGGTATCGTGATTACCGTTTGGAGCCATTCAGATGGAGCTGCTTTAAGGGTAGAGAAAAAGGAAGGGTCTTCAAGAATAGGACGAGCCGGACGGTTTCCTATGGAATCCATAACTTTGTGGACAAACCCGGCCGTTTAAATGTCTTTCACACTTACGAGGTCGGAAGAAGAGGTGAGTGGTATACCTTCGCAAATTATTGTCAACACTGTATCATGCCGTCGATTTCGTCGTTCATACGTTTTAGACGTTGATTTCCAAAAAGCTAGGCGCCGGTTTCTCGTCTTCGTTATCGTAATGCTTAGTCTATACGCGCATTTCACGACCAGGAGGGGACTACCCAGACAAATTGTCTTCAACAGCGATATTTAATCAAGGCTGAAAAGGTTTCTTTTAGTCCGACACATACCTCATATGACGGGGGTAGGCGCCAGTGTTTGTTCTGGTCCTCGTAAACAGCTGGGAACCCCACTGCGAAACCGACAACGCTGGGACACCGACCAGACTTGGAGTGATCCCAGAGAGCGCGTCTTTCATCGACGATCTTCTGAGTAATGGAACCAGTGTGAGAGGAGGAAAGACTGATACGGCCCTCTAGCTGTGACCCAGGGTATTAGGACATAAGAATTTTGACGAACAAGAGTCGTACCTTGAGGGAAATGAATAAGATATTCTCAGTTTTCTCCAGGTCAATCTCTCCACAGACAGTTGCATTACGACCATAGGTTGGGGTGTCAGAGTCGTCTTGGTTTTTGAAAACGATAGTCACGTCACGCCATTTCTTGGTTATATTGCCCACTCCTGCCTCTAAGAAGGTATGTGTTACTGTTGACCCTTGATTTTATTAGTTGAATAGATCTGGACTTTCCTAAACGTCGGGCGCGAGGAGTAAAATCAACGGTGTCTTCGTTTTCGCATGGGAGAGTCGAATACGAAGGCGAAGCAGAGTAAGAATATGGTGGGAGGGCAGCGGACATACATGAGACGGGGGATCAACGGCGTCGTCTTAAGTCGAAATCTGATCTATTTTTGGCAAGCGACGCGGTCACATGGATTTCACGCGCATCACCGACGAAACGAAAGATAACGACCGACATGGGCTTCCGCCGGGACGGAAGCCCTCAGTCTCCGTTTATTGTAGGGGAAGGGTGAACATCCACCAGAGAACGATAATATGGCAAGCTATGCATGTTGCAACTTGCCGCACCAACTGGAAATAGTGCCAATAGGCAATTGTCTCCGGATCCGTTCCACACGCCATCGGCGTCTAAATATTGCCAGATTGCGAATATACATAGACTGGTATTCTTGGAGCGAGGCGGAGGGGTACTATCAGGACAAGGATGTCAGTCATCCGTAAACGTTTTATTTCCGGTTCCCATCTTGGATGAGTCTCTCTTGACAGACTGACCACTCGTGTGTTCGTTTCTCATCTTGAATTGAGAGGCGCATATTCGGAGCGTAGAACAGAATTGCAGATGCTGGGACCGACTGCCGCCGAGGGGATAAGTACTGACTTGAGCAGCCACGTTTACGAACATAGCCGTGGTCGATTTGGAGTCAGAGTGCAATAATGTTTCATGCGTCGAACCAGGGGCGGAATAACTGGTGGTATCAGGAAAGCGTACAGGCTCCATGCATGTGCTCTGGCTTTCAATATGTATGTGATGCGATGCGTGTGTTTATGACAGAGGAAAGGTGGACTGTAGATGACTGATGTGGCTTGAATGTGCGGGGGAGAACAGCAAAATGATGCCGGAAGTGGACGGACCGGCGTCACCGCCACCGTAGCGATCGAACTTTTTTGTGCCATCAACGGTGCGAGCAGAGCCTAAACCATGTCTACCGGCTTACCCTCTGGGCTTTGGGACCTGACAATCTCGCGTCTTTGTTCCCGAGCTTCTGGAATACGGATGGGAAGACTTGGTTTCGCTCATTCAGCCATAAATAACGCTCAAGCTGCTTTGGCCAAATCTTCAACAGCAGTTTCGTTTCCTCCAGGAGTCAGCTCTAAAGTTGGCAGGTAATAGATATTCTACTATATGTAGGGAACCGCCTATCTGACTATCCTAGGTCAAAACGGACTCCGAAACGACCCGGACCCTTGACTCCGCGAGCGGGAAGGCCCTTAAGTGGACCTGTCGCTGAGATTGAACGCCGGGTACAAAAGCTCAAGGAAGCAGCGGATGCTGAGGTGCGAGATATGTTTTCCTTCATGCGCGCGATTCCGACTCTACCAAAGGTGTTGGCGGGGGAGAAGCTGGTGTTTTCTGAGACCGATTTGTTGTCCATGTACGAAGATCTTCTGGCTCATCCAGAGGAGACTTCCGTCGTGGTCGACCAGCCGCCTAGCAATACGGAGGCTGACATGGCTATCGTCCGTCACCTTGAACTGCAACTACTACATGTAAACGTCGTTCATACAGACACTCCATTGGTAGCCAAATTGAGGGAAGAATCTGGCCAATCCTCACAACGGCGCGAGGCGCCTGTCATCGACCAGACCCTCCCGTTACACCGCCGTGTTATCCAGCTCGCCAATGCGAGATTGGAACGCCTCGACGTGTTGGAGCGCTTGCAACCCTCTTCATCGACAGCCGATCCGACGCCTTTACCTATAGCTCTCTTTTCAATGGAAGAATATCAAACGCTAACACGGACCTGCGTAAGTCCCCTCCCACCTCCCTTGTTGCTTACTCAGGGTTCCCCAGGTCAATGAAGCTGATTTTGACGCTGCTGAATCAGTTTTGTACTTGATGAAGGTATGTACCTTCATCACTTGACGACCTCGGCCTCGATTGACGGATCTTCGTAGCGAAGCGGTCTTGCTATTCCGGAGGAGTCTTTGAATGCTGTTCTACATCAGTACACGGCGGTTGGAAATGTACAAGGGCTAGAGCATTGTCTTACTACATTTTTGACAGGTACATCTTCTTTAGCACAATCCTCATTCATACCTAACCGTTATTGTAGCACCTCCCACCGAATCTCAACGACACTTACATGTTAAATGCCACCTCAGAGCCACGCCCCGCGGCCGCATTGCGGAGTCCGCCCTCGCCGTCTTACACTCCTACGAGAGTCAAGGGGTCCCAGCCCCAATGAAAACGTACAGCACTTCCATCTCCTCTCTCTATTCCACTGGTCTCGCCGTAGCGCGTGCGCAGGCCTGGGATCTTTTCTCGCATATGCGATACGTCGCCCATCCTACACCCGACGTTATTCTCTACACCTCGATGATCCGCGCGTGTGCTTCACCAATAAGCTCGTCGCGCAGATCCGACCCCGAACGCGCTTTGGATCTCTGGACGGAAATGACTGTAGAACACCGACTCAAACCAACAGTGGGGTCGTACAACGCCGTAATCCTCGCATGCGCCAGGTCGGGCAGGAAATCGTACGTGAACGAGGCGTTTAGAATCGCGAAGCAAATGCTAGACTCGCATCGGGACGCCTATGGGCGCTCCGCTTACCTGCCCGACAGGGGCACGCTCTGCGCCCTGCTAGAAGGTGCCAAACGAGTCGGGGATTTGGCCCGAGCACGGTGGATCTTGGCCGATCTAGTACAGAGTGAGGCGAGTGAAGAGGAGGGCGTCAACGAGGAGATCATGATGCACGTCTTCCACACATACACATCATACTTCCCCCCCTTTACGCGGAACCTCGCAAAGTTGGTCCCTGGTCAGGAACCCACTGCCTCGTCGTCCCCCACTTCCGATACCGAAGTCTCCGCTTCGGAGCAGCCTAAGAACGTTCCTGTCGACCTTTCTCCGCGCTTCACCCGTATCCCGCCTCAAACTCGCAACGAGGTCATAGACGAGGTACAGCTTTTGTTCCAGCGGATTCTTGAAGACACTGGTAAAGCTCCCGGAGGGTCCACTCTGGATGAGGTCTTCACGGCGCAGAAGAAATTCCAGCACGTCAAACTCACTGTGCGGCTGGTTAACTCGTACATTTCTGTCCATTACCAGCACTCCTCGCTGGAGGCTGCCGAGCTTTTGTTCTGGAAGGTCTTCAGCGATGTGGGGGTGGTTCCCGACACCCGCACTTACGTTGAAGCTCTAGAGCGATGTGGCAGGTCTAAGCGGGGTCTTGAACGACCCATAGGTTTCCGCTTTGCAGAAAAGATATGGTCCGAGTGGATGACACTCGAAAACTCGAAAATTTCTTCGCCTCACCCGGTGGATCCGCGGATGGTAGAGCGGGCGCATGTCGCCTTCATCCGAATCCTCATACTGTAAGCGTCCCCCTTTCCCTCCCCGTCGTTTCGTTACTCTTTACTGACTTGACTAGAAACGGGCAGGTTGAGCGCGCACTGGACCATGTCAAGACATTTGTGGCGCGATATCCTCCCTCGGGACTATACGAGTGCTCTCGCAAGTCGCCCTTTCGCTCAACAAAAACGGTACTAGTGGGCGCCCGTCCATTGGTCCGCCTTTCGTCGCCCAACGAAGTCCCCGATGATGGCGTGCCTCCACTCCTCATGTTCAATGACCTGGAGCTCCTGCACCACCGACTGGTTGCAGCTTCCATGGGGCCAGAAATTGCGTATATCAAATATATAAGCAAGGCGTACGAGTGGGCGCTCCGTGGCAGGAGAGACGCCGCTATGAGGGCCCGCCCAGCACCTAATACATACGCGATCACTGCAAGCTAGTTGTCGCTTCATTCCGATCTAGCTTGTACTACTTTCACGCGCCCACCCTTCCTTGATTCTGGAGGGGGCAGGACGGGTCATGAAGGAAGGACGTCCGTAGCGGTGCAGGCGGGTACTTCATGCTCATAGGCGTGCCGGCGAACAGCCTATACCTTTGGAGCGGGCAGGGAGCCGGGGCCGGGCGCCCTCCGAGTGGTGTGGTATACTTATGGGATAGAACTTGACTAATAAATAATTACAAGTCTGAACACAGGCTTCCTTCGTGCGTTTGGTGGCCCAAAAAAAGAACGATAAACGGACCGCCCATCGGAACCCGTGAGAAACAAGGTTACACCAGTTTTGAACTTTCGAGGGTGAGTAAGCCTCAAGGTAAACTTGAATGAATTCACTGCGTTCCCACCCTTCGTAGCCTAAGGACTCGGCTACATTCGTAGACGAATGTGTAGCTGCGGCCTTATGTCTACATCGGTAGACAAATTGTTCTACCTTTGCAATACCTTTGTCTACCTTCGCCTAGATATGTCTACTACCTTTGTCTACCCCGCGTAGAAGCATGTAGACCAAATGTAGACTAAGGTAGCCTCATTGTAGGCACATGGAGAGATGAAGGTATGGATGTAACTTACAATGTTTGGGAAAAAAAGTTGCTGGTGTGACGGAAAGATGCCGAGGTTGGCCGAGGTTCGTCTACGGGATGTAGACACACATGGGAAAATGTAGACGAATATAGAACACGTGTGACTACACGGCGTACAACCTCGTAGCCGAACTTACGAACATCGAAAAAAACGCTCATAGTTTTGCCCGTAGACTATGGGGTAGAAGAACCTCGACGCCAAGTACAACCTCGTAGACGAATGTAGACACGGTTCGGCTACGGGGGCCTGGAACGCAGTGATTGCCAACCCAAGGGGGATTGCTAAAATAGAATGCGAGGAGAGTCAAATTGGACAGAGACCAAGCATAGGGGTCACTAGAATCAGCAAGTTAACATGACATGACCTCTAGCTCTAACTTCGCAAAAAAAAATGTTACTTATATACATGTACAGTTACCTAAACATCCACCAGGAATAAGCCGCGAATATTGATAAGGGATACACAGCTATGTCACGCAAGTCCCACATGAACCCCTTTGCAAAACCTCGGGACTTTGGTACTACTTGGTTGCCGAAACAACTGAAAATTGCGCTGGCTAGGGCGGTTAGGGACTGCGTTCCAATCGCCATACGGCGCCGCCGTCCAAACAGAACAAAGGTCTGTGAATACGCGGAGTGGGATCCTTTTTTAGACGCTGACGAGGTGGGCCGGGGAAGGGTGTCGAGTTCATTGTCGGAAGGGTATCGCAGCCAATCATCCGCAAGCCGTTCCGCTTCGGAACGGGAACGGAGAGCACCAGAGAGAGGCGCATAGGAAGGAGAGTGCACGGATGGCGAAACAGGTTGCCGTTTACTTTGCCGAGGAGAGCAGCTCCGGCATACATTGGCTACAAAGACGACGACCAATGAAAGGACTAGAAACGGAATGTATGTTGACAAGTATATGCCTAGCTGATCCGGGAGTAGACAGAGGGAGTCGGCATGCGCTGATGATCCCTGCATTGAATGCGGCGGAACAATCGATAAAAGCTGAAAGCCGGGACGGCGAATACCCATCGCCATTGACAGACTTTTGACGGTCACCTCACGAACATGTCTTGGTTTTCCAGCGGTGTCAAATGAGTGAGTGTATTCACAATAGTCGTGATCGTCCCCACTAGATTGCGATTAGGAAAATGACGATCAATGTCGAAGATTCGGCGGACCTGAAGACAATGGACGGCTTGAGATTTTTAAGCAAGAAATCTGACGCAGATCTTCCAATCGTATTTTGATATCCGAATCCGGTCCCTTGTCGAATGGTTCCCCTTTCACGATGAGGTCCACAGCTCGATCCATCAGGTCTCGAGAGAGGAATATGAGTAAAAAGAACAACAGGGTTTTGGTCATTTTCTGATAAGAGGTTTGAACCATGGTCAACCGAGATTGAAAAGGTCAACACACTTTTAGCAAAGGACTGGACAAACTCGACCGGTCCCCCAGGGAGGGGTCGCCAATCATGGAACGATTGTCCATTACTGCTACGTTGATAATCCTCCTCGACGAGTCTTGGAGCATCCAAAAAGACGACGGTATGATTCGCCATCGTGATTTGAAAGTTCAGTGGCCCGAAATGGGAGAGATAACGAGCTGCAGCTTTCTCGGAGAATTGAGCTGAGACTCCAAGACTGTCCACTTAAATCAGGGGAAGTAGACGCTTGCCGTATTATTATCGACGCACCCAGTGTCATGGTTTCCAGGGATGAAATATTGAGGAATGCTAACGTCTAACGGAAAGATACTTTTGAACCGTCGAAAATAAGCTTCGTACTCGTCGTCTGACATGGAGAACCTCCCTCCATCCATCATATCTGCCAGCAATTCAAGTAAGTCAAGAGGAGAGAAAAACAAAAAATCCCGGTCCACCTCCAAGAAATACGACAATATCTGGCCGCGTTCGTAGGGCGGCACGCCAGCTTTTCCGCAGGTTCAAGTCAACCAAAACTTGAGATATGAATGAGAGGAAAGGTGCTCGACCAGGATACGAGCGGTGATCGCTGCCAATCAATATGAACATTATGCGTCTCGATGAAGATTAGGACGAGTCACAGTATTTGGGGGTCGGCGACGATGAGGACGTGCGTCGGGCGCGACTTCTGCTATCCCAGGAATGAGCTGGTGGTTCTCAAGGAAGTGGGAGCGCGAGTCATTACGGGTCGTCGCGCTTCAAGGCCGGAGTCGGGCCAAAGACATTGGTGAACGCTGTTGGTGAAGACGAGATGTTCATACCACAGAGCCAGCACAGACCAAAACAGCCTTAGCGCGTTCACAACAAGTCGTCTCCTTGCGAGGAGGAACATGGGGTGCGACGATGATGGCGGTATAAAATGAAGCAGCAAGTAGATACATAACGACCAAGAGCGCGCGATCTCAATCTTCACACAGTTTTTCCGTGTCTCATTCAACTCAAAGGAAACTTCCACAGGCAAGTCTGCACGAGTTACCATATTATAACACCACGGTTGTTCAATGGCGGATTGAGAAGGTGCTCGGTGTTGTTACATTTGTGCTGATTTTTATACAGCTCAAGACTGAGTGCCATGGAATACATGGACCGTTGTGACAGGCAATGCAATGAGATTCAATGATGCGCGGCATCTGGTGCGTGGTCGTGGCCATGGTCCATGAAGGGATGGTGACCCTATACAATGTATGGATGAAAACGAACGGTGGAATTGTCATTAGCTTGCATACCAAAAGTTTCCCTCCGTCTTGTCTGGAAATCAAGTCCGTAGGTAAGTTTCAAAGAAGCGAAAGACAGTGATGGACCATACCGCAGCCGATAGAAAATGAAGAACCACATCGTTGCACCAACTCCCTTGGCAAAGAGCGTGTACCCCCTTCCCGGAAGATGAGGGTGGAAACCTGGAGCTGAGTGGAGGTCAGGGACCGCCGACGCATGTGTCGGGGACGTACGATGGTGACCGGCCATGAATTGCCCTGGTCGGTTTAAAGCAGGAAGTGTGTTAGCTTCAAGTTGTGTTACGAATATTTATAGTTTACGGTTAATTTCGTTCTTTTCAAAACGAGCGAGGGGAGCTTTTCGCGACCGTGTTACTTTTCCTTGATGCAAAAAACGTGGAATGCAAATTAGTGGCTGTGTTGAAACGGTTTTTAAGCACTGCCACTAGTTCGTCACATCGTTTCTGACCTGTTAGTGGCTGTCCTTGTTTGTTCTCTGCTAAGTTTTGTTTGTTCTGTCGGAATTTTCGGATGAGTCGTCGGCCGATAAAGGAGCGCTCGAACTTTTCCGAGAGCATTCGGGAATCCGCGACACCGGCGGCACGACGGCGATCGCTTACATGATTGATCGCACCCAGAAAAACACTTTCAAACAAGAATTGAACCAAGTTCAAACGCTTGCCTTCAACGTTCAACGTGCGCTATTCGAGTTCAGTTAGCTGGATGGTGTATTTATCGCTTGAAGGGATAACATTGTTGGACTGTACGACCTGAGGGTATTGGATATTCCGGGACTGTCTATGTCAACTCTGTGTTAAACAAAGTTTTCTCCTGGTCATCTACACCGCCATTCGAGATTGATATTTGCCAAACGTTAAATGTTGAATAATTGCGAACATTTGACCCAATAACTTCTGAAGGTGGATTCAATGTCTCCAGGAGGTTTCATCACAAATATTTGCTTGAGCTTATACTGACATCATAAGAATATTTCTCAAACATCGTCTGTATGTACTACAAGACACAATTTGATTACACGAGAATGCACCTTGAAGCAAATGATTTCAAGTGCTAGATACATAGCCTGTGGGTGGGAAGGCCGTAGCTTTGTAGGCCCTCATGTATGTGTTCAAATCTTCTTTGTCTCTTTAATGCGGCATAAAGTGTATTCCAGATTCCCAGTAATAATGCACTAAAGTCATAGAACAACAAGTCCAAGTGGTAAGCAATGCATGTTGCAAAATTCATGTTCATCAGACACTTGCAAAGACCAAGTAAAGACGCACCGTGTGCATTCTGGATCACCCATCACTCGACGTCCGTGCGCATCAAAACAAACACGGACAACGTTGGTGGACCCACACATATTTTCCTCCTTCTTCATGCCGTCTCCGACGCTCTATGGTACACTCACTTCAAGTCGCAACTATTCCTATCAGTCGGCGATGCATTGCCATATCTACTGTGGAACCTTGGTCAATGGTGGCCGTGGAACCCAAAATCAATCAAGTGCCACTGTGCGGGAAAGGCTGCGACGGCGATTCACAGCAACACAGTCTGCATTTCAATTGTGATAAGTCAAATTCCACTCGCTAGCCTCAAGCAACAAGAATAGTCCTTCCTCGGAGCTCCGGAGTCAACGTCGCGGTCCGCTGGCAAGCAGCAAGTTCGCCGCCGTGGTGGCAGCACTGCGTACCCAAATCCTTCAACTGCGATGGTATATCAATTTCTACTCCGTCGTTTAGACAAACCGTCGCAAAGGGCTTCGCAAAAGGCTTAAACTTCAACCTCTCTTGGGCTTCAAGAAGAACATAGTTTCCTTCAACCTTGACGCAGAAACTCATCGAGCTCAAAGCCGAAGTTCATTGACTCAAGCCTGCAATGCAAGCATTCATCCTGAAAATATCAAAGTTGGTATTCCCATCGACACTGTTTTCCATGGTTTGGGCAAGTCGTGCGCAAGTCTTCTGCAAGTCTTCAGTTACGTTGCGACAGGTCGAGATCTGTTGTGTGTAAGGCCCGCAAACCTCTGGGCCCGAAAGCATGCGTACTGCAAGGCTCCAGGTTGCTCGCTTCTGGATGAGGTCCTGTGAACGTTCCGTAAGGCACTGTATTGTCTAGTCTATGGATTCATAATCATGTTTCTACCGATTTGAAAACACCGTTGAATAAATTTTCTGAGACAAAGAAAATATCTTAAGAGGTGTCGCAACATTATTGAAGCGAGTCTTCAACAAATGTTGCTGACAACGTCTCACAAATGTTTAATGTTCCACAAGGCTTGAGGGATTTGATGTTTTTTGTTTGGGGAACGTTGTTGGGAACAGCTTTTGATGCTATGATGGTGAACATTTACACAACATTTTTTACAAACGGCGGTGTACACTTGGTGAGCTATGCCTGGAGATCAGGTAAACATGGTTTAATCTCGGAAAGAGAGGGATTTTAAAGGGCTTACAGGTGAGCAAACATGAGTGCCATTTTCCCTTTTAGAAAATCACTCGATCGGCCTGTTTCTCAAAAAAGATCACGGCAAGATCATAATAACATGGCGTGGACAGAGGGACGCAGATTAGCAAAAGAACTACTAGCTGTGTCAAGAGAGGGAGCACATACAGTAAGTATTGAGGGTGTGACGGTGTAAGCCCGCCACGGTACTTACAATGCGCACGGACACTTACGGTACAGCCACACGCTTACATACGCATTCCTTTCTTGCTCTTGTACTACCACATCGTCTGGCGCTCGATATACATATGCTGGTCTATTTGATACTGTTCGCCTTCTGAGTTTTCCCTAGTGTTTCTTGCCTCTTGAACCAGGCAAGGCTCCACTTTTTTTTTCAAATTCAGTCACCGTATACACTGCTTCGTCGTTACCGACGGTGATCAAAGATCTTCGCCCTTGGTGTCGACTTTTTGCTCCCGTTCTGCTCCCGCTGTTTACCGTTCCCCCCGGGGAAATTGCCGTCTACCGTCTACCGCCTGTGTAGCTCAGCGAGCTCATATTTCTGTCTTTTAGGTGACACATCACCTACACAGCCACTGCCAGCAGACAGCCAACCTGCATTCGTCATCCCGCACCCCTTCGACCCCATTCCCGCTGCAAATGAGGAGTGCAGCACGTAGACCGCAGGGATCGCAAGAACCCGAACCATTCACATCGTCGTCGCCTCTCTCTCTTCCCCCAGCTTCTCCTCGCTCCCCTCTGTCCCCACCTCACTCACCTCCTCACCCCCCCCTTCCCCACATCGTTCACATCCTTCGCCCGCCCATTCCTCCTCCTCCTCTTCTTCCTCAGATTCCCCCTCTTCCTTCACAATGTCCTCCACGTCAGATGCCGCTACCGTTATCGCCGTCCCGGGAAAACAACCCACCTTGACCCCGGGACCACTGTCACCGGCTATCCTTGCCAACTACGAACACGCGTGCAGAAATTACTTCAACACGAAGGATATCGCGGCCGAGAAACAAGTTGCCGTCGTGATAGGCGGCCTGCAGGATATTCACATCGTCGACTGGCTCACGCCAGAAGAAGAATCTGCCCGCGTCGTTGCACTCAAGTTCAAGGAGTTCATGGCAGAGCTCTGTGCCCGCTTCCTCGACAAGGACTGGGAGTCTAAAGCCCGGACCGACTCATTGAAATGCTGTATGAGAGCTGATGAAATGTTCCTCGAGTCCCACACCCGCATCGTTAAAATCCACTCGCTTCTTACCGGTACCGCTTCTGCCCTTGACCCCACCCGTCTCCAACACACGATCGAAGCTGGGCTCGTCCCAGACCTACTCCGTCGCTTGAACAAGTCCAATGAGGCGAAAGCTGCTAAGGTCCTGCCTGACTGGATCGCCGCTGTGAAGGACCTCAACGAGGATCGCCAAAACCACATCGCGACGATCCAGACACAAATGGAGCTGCAGCGTAAGGCGGAGAAACGTAAAGCGGAGACCGACGGCAGAAACAAATCAAAGAAAACATCATACGACGCAGCCTGAACGCCTGCACCGCTGTCCAATGGCGCTTCGTCATCTAATCGTCACCTCCCTCCCCTGACTGAATCCGAGAAGGAGCTTTTGCGGGCACACAAGGGTTGTCTGAAATGCCGCATCCCCTACGTCGACCACATTTCCAAAAATTGTCCCACCAGCTTCCCTAACGTTAACACTTATGTGCCCGTCACCGAAGCTATCTGCCTCGCCGCTAAGGGCGGATCCGCTGCTGGCACCCCCAAGGCCCCCGCGGTCGCCGTCGTGATGCGCCCGATCGATCCCATCGAAGACAGCGACGATAGCGCCACCGAGGATGATCTGTCTGTAAGTCCTCCTCTTACGCACACACCCCATCGCGGCGAGCACCTCTATTGGGAGTGTCTCGCCGATGGTCCCTC